>LTAE01007803.1:0-13802 GCA_001647135.1 Pontederia paniculata | reverse complement strand
ACCCCTCGAACTTACTTGCCCGAACTCATCCAAGTTCTGGATAATACTTGGGTACTACTTCAACCCCTATTTTATACTTATATATATATATATATATACATATATATATATATATATATATATATATATATATATATTTGTTTTTCCAATTTCAGAATTTTTCACATAGTTTATTTGTTTCACAGATATTTTTCATTTTTTTTCTCTTTTTGCATTTTCACAAATTTTTTAAGTCAAAAGATACTTAAACATTCAATAAAAAATTATAATAATCTAGTCTCAAGTACAATAAAAGCTGAAAAAGAATTATAGTCTAACGAATCAAAACCCTTATTATCAAAATTCAGGAATTCAATACAAACTTGTGATTTGCATTTGAAATAATGACACTCAAATTTCATAGATGATACTAGATAGCTCTAGAATATACTTAATTAAAGTAAAAAGTTAAGCAAGGATTAGTAAGATAAAAATGATATTCTTGGGTTTCTCTTCTTTTTTTTTTCAAAACTCTTTTTGAATAAACATTGAACAAAATGCATATAAATGATGACAAAATGTAACTAAGCATGAAATGCAAGACAACGCCAGATGAAAATAAAATGCATGAAATGAAAACTCCCTCAATCTTAAACCAAACATTGTCCTTAGTGTTTAAGCATCGGCCAAGGGAGATGACACAATGATAATGAAAAAAATGCATGAAAAAGAAAAATACAACCTGCTTAGTCCATCTGTAGTGTCATAAATTTGAAAGTTGTCTCTCCAGATTTGATATTTGATCTTGTTGTACAGAGTCTTTTTTCAATACGGAGCTCATCACATTTGTGATCATAGCAAGGTGATACCCTAGTAGATCATTTGTTTGAACTTGTTGAGGCTTCCACATGCTTCTTTGAGTAGAATGTGTCTCTGTTTGGGTTCCATCTTGTTTGACAATTTCTTGATTGTCCTCAATTTGTTGATTAATGTTTGCTTTGTTCTTCGCCATTGAGGATTTGATGATGTGAGTGTGATGATCAATTTTTGTACAGAAAATTTATCCTGAAAAGCTTACACAAGACTACAAGAAAAGTGAAAGTAAAAGAAAAAAAATAAAAATCTCAAAGTAGCTAATGAAATTAGAATAGATAATGAATAAAACAATCCCCGACAACAACGACAAAAACTTAATGCGTGTTAATTATGCAGATACATTCTCTAGCAAGTGCACTAGTCGTATCAAGTAATAGAGAATGAGTAAAGTGTTGATCTCACGAGGATTGATATTATTATCTATCTAATTTCACCAGCTAGTAGGAGATAATAGGTTTTATAAAAATGATAAAAGATCAAATTAAAAATAATAATAATGTTGATGTCAACAGGCACTGATCCAAGATGAATAATTAAGAAAAAATATGCTTTATCAAATCAAATTCACTTTTGTTAAATTTAGAGAGGATTAAGATTTCCTGTAGATATGACTTCCTATCCAGGATGAGCCAACTACCTCAAGCCTAAATGATCAATTGTTCCTATCCAGGATGACAATCTAACCTAGTAGGTAAATTGAGATACAATAAGATGGATGCTCTAGACTATGAATTATTCTTATTCAGGATGCTAATGTCACAGACCTTAGACTATGATATTCCTATCGAGGATGCTATCTATGTGTGGTATGACATGTCATGAATGAAATTTAAAGATCAATTCATAAAATTCAGAGAAAATCATGAACATATTATTCCTATCCAGGATGCTAACAGACCATGCCATCAAAAAATTTATGAAAGGCTTGAAGAATCACATGCATACACATATAAGATTGAATAAACTAAAATTAATATGAAAAGCTAGGGTTTATCCCGTCTTTCCTTTAAAATAGAAATTCTCCAAAAATCTAACAACAAATATGAGAGTACATCCTTCGAATAATAAAAAAGGGAAGATACACAAAAGATTCAGAATCAAAACTCTTTGGTAAGATTGCTGCACCACTTCGTCTTCTCTGCGTGTAAGCACTTCTAGGCTTTTTGAACCTCCCAGGCTTGAAGAACCTCCTCTTTTTGAGATTTTGAAGGCTATTTATAGGTTAGAAGAATCCTTGACTTGATAAACTTTGTTTGGGAGAAGATCAGGTTCAAGTTGGGATCAGAACCGTCCAAAAATCACTTAAAACAGACTTAAAAATAACAAAAATAACTTAATCCGTGAATTGTCGCATCCCGTGATAGGTTTGTCACGACCGTGGCCAAAGGAATAACGAAGGAAAATGCAATCTGGAGTTGTCACGGGCCGTGACAAGGGTGTCACGACCGTGGCCAAAGGTAAAAATGACTTCTGGAGGCTAAAACTTTAGGGTGTCATGGGCCGTGACAGCCTTGTCACGGCTACGACAAAGGCTAAAAAACCCTGGCCATGATAGTCAAAGTTCTGGGGCGTGAAAGCAGGGTTTCTGGCCATTTTTAGTATGTCACGGGCCATGACTTTCTGTCACGACCGTGACTGATAGCCATGAAAATATGTCCAACTAATCGCAATTCCGGGCTCATTTTAACTCCGATTTGAGTGCCATTTTTTTTCCAATATCTTCGTCTCTTCGCCCTCTTGCTCCTAGAAAGTAGAACATAAATTGTGTAGTTTTCTTTTTTAAAATAAATAAATGCAAAGAAGTACATAAGATGATGTGTGCAACATAGAAATGAATGCAAATTGAACCAAATATACTATGAAAAATATGATTAATTTAGCATGCATCATACTCCAACAGGTCGGTGGACAAGGTCTCCCGTACAGTGCCTCAAATGGAGTCATGCCAATGTTGGAGTGGTAGCTATTATATATGCAAACTCAATAAGGGGCAAATGACTATTCGAGCTGCCATGCCAGTCTAGTGCACATGCCCGAAGCATATCCTCCAAAGTTTGGATGGTTATCTCTAATTGGCTGGCCGTCTGAGGGTGGAAGGTAGTACTATAGCTCAACCTCTTACCAAATGCATTTTGAAAGATCCTCCAGAATCAAGCTGTGAACCGAGGGTCTCGATCAGATACTATGGATAAAAGAACTCTCTGTAGTCTAATAATCTCCCTGATGTATAACTCCATGAGACTCTCCTCTGACTGCTTCCACTTTATCGGTAAGAAGTGGGCTGATTTGGTCAGACGATCAACTATTATCCAAATTGCATCGTGACCCTTTTACGTGTGGAGGAGGCTGATCACGAAATCCATAGCTATATTTTTCCACTTCCACTGTAGAATCAGTAGCGACTTCAGCTATCCGTAAGGTTTTTGGTGCTCGATCTTCACTTGTTGACAGACTATGCATTTGGAAATATACTATGCTACCTCTCTCTTCATGTTGTTCCACTAGAAACTGCGTTGCATGTCTTTATACATCTTGGTGCTCCCAAGGTGGATAGCAAACTCATACTTGTGGCATACTTCCAGTATCTCCTTTCGTAATGCTTCATCCTTAGGGACCCATAGACGATCCCTATATCTGATCCCACCATATGCTGATACCACAATGTCTGTCGGTTCCTGCTGGCATCTCTTAAGCATGTGATCGCGCTCAACGTCCTCAGTCTGCACCTAGATGATCTTGATCACTAGATCCAGGTGCACCCGGTGCGTCATCAACACTGCATCACCCTCCTGCAACCTGGGTCCCCACTGAATGATGCTC
Source organism: Pontederia paniculata (assembly GCA_001647135.1). Lineage (NCBI taxonomy): Eukaryota > Viridiplantae > Streptophyta > Magnoliopsida > Commelinales > Pontederiaceae > Pontederia > Pontederia paniculata. The sequence goes on along the minus strand of LTAE01007803.1, from coordinate 10,127 downwards.
TCCAGCTGGTTCCACCTGTGCATACGCAAACAAGCCAGAGAAGACTCCCACTTCCTGCTCAAGGCATCAGCAACTATTTTAGCTTTGCCTGGATGGTAGCTGATGGCGAACTCATAATCTTTCAAGAACTCGATCCATCTCCATTGCCGCATGTTGAGATCACGTTGAGAGAAAATATACTTGAGGCTCTTGTGATCAGTGAAAACCTCAAAGGTCTCGTCATATAGATAGTGCCTCCAGATCTTTAGAGCGAAGACCACCACTGCCAGCTCCAAGTCGTGAGTCAGGTAGTTCACCTCATGCTTCTTCAGTTGCCTCAAAGTGTACATCACTACCTTCCCACGCTGCATCAATACACATCCGAGTCTAGTCCCACTTGCATCATTGTAAATCACATACCCACCACTTTCAGAAGGAATGGTAAGTATCAGTGCCATTGTCAGTCGTCGCTTCAATTCCTGGAAGCTCTGCTCGCACTTCTCCGACCAAATGAATTTGACTCCCTTCTTAGCCAAGTTCGTCAGGGGTGATGCGATCTTCAAAAAGTCTTGGATGAATCGTCTGTAGTAGCCGGCCATGCCCAAAAAGTTGTGAATCTCGGTAACATTCTGCAGGTGCTTCCAGTTTGCCACTGCCTCCAACTTGGCAGGATCTACCGCGATGCCCTTCTTTGATACGATGTGGTCGAGGAACATAATCTCCTCCATCCAGAAATCACGCTTAGAGAATTTTGCGTATAAGCCGCAAAGTCTCTAACACTATACGCATGTGCTCTCGATGCTCCTCTGGGTTTGATGAGTAGATTAGAATGTCATCGACGAAAACTATGACAAACTGATCCAGATGCGGCTTGAATATTCGATTCATCATATCCATGAAGGTTGTTGATGCGTTCGTCAACCCGAATGGCATCACTAAGAACTCGTAATTCCTATATCAAGATCTGAAGGCATTCTTTAGCATATCCTTTTCAGCAATCTTGAGCTGGTGATACCCACTCGCAGATCTATTTTTTAGAATACGATTGCCTTAGACAACTGGTCATCATCGATCCGCGGTAGTGGATATTTATTCTTCACCATAACCTTGTTGAGTATCCTATAATCAATGCACAACCTCATGGAGTCATCCATCTTCTTCACGAATAACACTGGTGCCCCCCATGGCGATACAATGGGTCTGATAAATCCCTTGTCTAAAAGCTCCTGGATTTGTTGTTGAATCTAGGATCCCGAGATTGTTTTGATGATCACAAATTTATGAGGAAGCTTAATATGTACTAATGATCTTTGATTTGTTCTGTAAAAGACAAGATTTTTATGTTCAGTCAGTAATAGATCGACCAAAGTCAAGAAGTGGACGACCTATGTACAGAGAAGATTTGAAGAAAAAACTTTATGTATGAAGCGATCGCCCTAAGGATGTAAAGAGGTCGACCGAAGTATGGAGCAGAGACTGAAGATATGAAGCTAAGTACTGAGCGGTCGACCGAGGATGAATGATAGGATGAGCAAAGAAAGAGTCGAGCAGGAAAGTTCATCTGGTGAAAAGAAGTGGCGACCGAAGGTTCGAAGTAAACAGTACAAAGATTGAAGAACGAGCGCTCTTAGGTTAAGTGGACGCCCTATAAAGGGAAAGAGAAAAGTTATTTTTAAACGAAGGCAGGAGAGGTCGTCCGAAGATTTGAATGGACGACCGAAGTACTCTCGGTAAAGACAAAGGTCGTCCGAAAGCTTCAGAGTCAAAGCAGTGGATGACCAGTTGAGTACATAAACAGGAGAAAAGAAAGAAAGGTTATCCGAAGATGAATAACGAACGACCGAAGTATTCCTGACGAGGACAAAGGTCTTCTAAGAGCTTTGGAGTTAAAGCAGTGGATGACCAGAGGAATGATTTAGCAAAAGAAAAGAAAAAAGGGTCGTTCGAAGATGAATAACGGACGACCGAAGTATTCCTGTTGAAGACATTGATCATCTGAGTTAAAGTAGCTGACGACCTAAGATGTTGACAGAAGAAAAGAAAGGTCGTCCAAGATATCTGAGAGTTGTCAACGGATGACCAAAGCTTGTTAGAAGAACGTTAGAAGATAAAGAACAAACGTCTGAGGATTCCAATAAAGAATGAGCGGGCGACCGAAGTGTTTAGTAAAGAAGCAAATGACGTCCAAAGGACTAAATGGAAATCAGTGGACAACCTAAGAAATCTTCAGGAAAAACTAAGTCAAGCACAGGTCGTCCGAAGGTTTTGAGCGCAAGCATTGGACGACCGAGGAAAAGTTGAAGAACAAGTATTCAAGTCAAGAAGGGTCGACCGAAGGATTGGTGTAAAATCAGTGGATGACAAAAGCAGACTTGAAGATGTCAACCAAGGAAAAAGCCAAGCAAAGGGTTGTCCTAAGTATTCAGGAGACTCAATGGACGACCAAAGAAAAGTTAAACAAAAGAGTCCAAGTCAAGATCGGGTGACCGAAGGATTGGTGTGCAATCAATGGACAACCGAAGGAGGTTGACTGGAAAACTCAACTGAAGCAAAGATTTATCCGATGAGCAGAGAAGAAAGCAGTGGACGACCTGTGAAATCCAGAAGAAGGAACGAAGGTTGAAACCTATGACTGCGGATGTCCGAAGGTGAGCGGTGGACAACCGAAGCACCAGACAATAGTATTGACGGGCGACTTCACCAGTGTAGCGGTCGACCACTGAAGCAGAAGCGGGCGACCGAAGAGTAGGTGAAGGGTACTGTACTTGTGTGAGAGAAATTATGCCATTTATGTAAGGGTATAAAGTGTAGTCCCAAGAGTCTTGGGAGATAACTTGGGCAAAATTGTATAGCAAACCTGTAAGCTTTAGTGAAAAGCCTAAATTCCTTCCTTCTGAGTGTTCGAGTGAGAATCCATAGTAGAAAGAAGTTGTTTGAGCGTTCAAGAGTAAACACACTTTGTAAAAGGTTGTCTCCTTGCCCTCGTAAGCAAGAAAGGAGAAGAAGTTGTAAGCGAACCTTTGCCCTTGAAGAAGGAGTTTAGTGATCTCCGGAGGTCTCGAGTTCGAGAAGACCGGAGCGGGGACGTAGGCCAAAAGTTTGGCTGAACCTCATCAACAAATTTGTTTGTGTTTGCTTTACTTGTGCATTTCTTTAACTTGCATTCAATCTGTGATTATTTCCGCTGCATAAACATAGTTGAGTAAAAGATTTTAATACACCAATTCACCCCCCCTTCTTGGTGTCATCCAAATTCTACAATTGGTATTAGAGCCAGGTTACTCATAAATTTGTATCCACCTACAAATTTCGTATAGACCTAATAATCTAGACCCAAAACGACATCAAATGGATTTTCCCTAGGAGAAGGACAATCCACCTCTAGTCCCCCTCTGTTTAATGCATCTAATTTTTCTTATTGGAAAATCAGATTGCAGGCTTATGTATACTGCATGGACTGTGACATTGGGATGTCATCGAAAATGGTTTTGAGTTGCCCACTAGATACAACTCCTCAACTAAGAATCTAATTAAGCTAGATTGTAAAGCAAAAAATGTTTTCTTTTGTGCATTAGATCAAACAAATTTCAATAGAATATCTTCTTGTACTAAAATCTGGAAAAAACTTGTAGTTACACATGAAGGGACTGAAAAAGTTAAAGAATCAAAACTAAACATCTTAAATCATCAGAATGATTCTTTCAAGATGAAGCATGATGAGTATGTAAATAGTATGTTAGTTCAGTTTAATGATATTGTGAATGAGTTAGCCGCTTTGGGCGATCCAAAGTCTAATGCTCAAAAAGTTAAAAAGTTGCTTAGGTCCTTGACACCAAAATGAAACATGAAGAGGACTGTGATCGAGGGACAACAAGATTTGAACAAGCCGGACTTCGATGATCTCATCGGATCTCTCTTGACCTATGAGATGACTGTTGAAGAAGACAGAGAGGAAGCAAGCTCAAGGAAGAAGGCCTTGGCTTTGAGATCTAAGAAAATTGAAAGTGATGATGAAGATGAAAAATTTGATGAAAGTGATGTAGATTTAAATGAGGAAAAGTTTGCTCTATATACAAAGAGGCTCAGTAAATTCATGAAGCTCTCCAAGAAGAAGAGAGACTTCAAGAAAAAAGGGACCAGCTGACAAGTCCAAGATAAAGTGCTATGAATGCAACAAGCTTGGACACATCCAACGTTGAATAGAAAGAATAAAGGGAAAAGCCCCTCGGATTACAAGAAGAAGAAGTCACTTAAAGTCACTTGGGATGATTCAAGTGATGAAGAAAGTGAAGCTGAAGGAGTATCCTCAGAAAAGAAAGAGGAAGCATTATTGTGCCTATTGGCAAATGATGAGGTATCCTCAAATAATAGTGATAGTGATAATGATAATGATGAAGATGACTGTGATGAAAATACCATATTTGATAAGCACAATGAATTTAATATTATGATCATAAAATATTCCATCTTAAAAAAGAAAGAATGATAATCTTGTACAAGAAAACAATAAATTGAAGAAAAATAATGTTGTTTTTGAAAAACAAATTTCTAACTTGAATGCCAAAATATTAATCGAAAATGATAACTTAAAAAAATATGTTGATACTATAAATTCCTTAAAATCAGAACTGTTAGATGTAAAAGATAAATTTGAAACCTTCTTTTATGGTGGGAAGATGTTAGATGTAATGTTGTACCAACACAAGAGTCATTTAAATAATAAAGGGTTAAGTTTTGACTCATTTTGTGATAATGTGTCTCAAGGAACTACTTTTGTAAAAGTTTCACATTCTTTTGATCCAAATATGCCCAGTTCCTCTACTTCCTATACTCCAAATTGTATAAATGAAACTGTGATTGTTTCTACTAGCTCTCATGTTAAAGGTAAAAACTTTGTAAATCTTAAAACTAAACTGCTCAAGGTGTTGCATCAAAGGGAAATGCAAATATTAAAAGTAAAAATGTTGCAACTAAACCTAAACAAAGGAATTATGCTTTCATGTATAAGAGAAACACAAAATCTGCTCATATGCATAATGTTAGAAATGATTATGTACATTCATATTCATATATTATCATATAAACACAAACAAGTATTTCATTAAACCAAAATTTCTGCATACAAACAGAAATGCACATTTTGTAGTTGTTCACATCAGAAATGACCATAATAAATCTTAATTAAAGAATGTTACATGCTTTATTATGGTCATTTAGGACATTATAGTTTTGAATGCACACCTATGAAAAGTATCTATACAAAGGTTAAACAAGTATGGGCTTCTAAGGGAACTTTCAGCACTAACATTTATGGACCCAAAGTATTTTGGGTACCAAAAGTATAAATTCTGTGTTGTTCTTGTAGAGCACTAAAAGAAGCAAGGGAAAACTAAACTGCTCAAGGTGTTGTGTCAAAGGGAAATGCAAATACTAAAAGTAAAAATTTTGCAACTAAACCTAAACAAAGGAATTATGCTTTCATGTATAAGAGAAACACAAAATCTGCTTTGATGCAACACCTTGAGCAGTTTAGTTTTAAGATTTACAATGGAATTATGCTTTCATGTATAAGAGAAACACCAAATCTGCTCATATGCATAATGTTAGAAATGGTCATATTCATACATTACTCATATAAACACAAACAACTATTTCATTAAACCAATTTCTGCATACAAACAAAAATGCACATTTTGTAGTTGTTCACATCAGAAATGACCATAAAAAATCTTATTTAAAGAATGTTACATGCTTCTACTGCGGTCATTTAGGAGATTATAATTTTGAATGCACACCTATGAAAAGTATCTATACAAAGGTTAAACAAGTATGGGCTTCTAAGGGAACTTTCAGCACTAACATTTATGGACCCAAAGTATTTTGGGTACCAAAAGTATAAATTCTGTGTTGTTCTTGTAGAGCACTAAAAGAAGCAAGGGAAAACTAAACTGCTCAAGGTGTTGTGTCAAAGGGAAATGCAAATACTAAAAGTAAAAATTTTGCAACTAAACCTAAACAAAGGAATTATGCTTTCATGTATAAGAGAAACACAAAATCTGCTTTGATGCAACACCTTGAGCAGTTTAGTTTTAAGATTTACAATGGAATTATGCTTTCATGTATAAGAGAAACACCAAATCTGCTCATATGCATAATGTTAGAAATGGTCATATTCATACATTACTCATATAAACACAAACAACTATTTCATTAAACCAATTTCTGCATACAAACAAAAATGCACATTTTGTAGTTGTTCACATCAGAAATGACCATAAAAAATCTTATTTAAAGAATGTTACATGCTTCTACTGCGGTCATTTAGGAGATTATAATTTTGAATGCACACCTATGAAAAGTATCTATACAATGGTTAAACAAGTATGGGCTCCCAAGGAAACTTTCAGCACTAACATTTCTGGACCCAAAGTATTTTGGGTACCAAAAGTATACATTCTATGTTGTTCTTGTAGAGCACCATAAGAAGCAAAGGTAAATCAACAAGATGATACCTCAATAGTGGCTGCTCAAGACATATGACTGGAAATGAAGATAACTTCTTGAGCATAACAAGAACACAAAGTGGAAAAGTGACTTTTGGGGATAATGATCAAGGAAAAATGATTAGTAAAGATAACATTGGAAAACTTGATAATGTAGTTATAGAAGATGTATGATTAGTAAAAAAATTGAAACATAATTTGCTAAGTATTAATCAACTTTGTGGCAAAAGCTATATTATTAAGTTTGAACAAAATAAATGTTTAATATGTGATAACAATGAAAAGGTTTTGCATACTTGATTAAGGCATCAAAATGTTTATGTGATTGATTTTGATGATTTGTCTAATCACAAATGCTTAAATGTTGTGCATGATGAAAGTGAACTATGACATGACATAAAAGATTAGGACACCTAAACTATAAAGTCATGCATAAGTTGGTGAAACATAATCTTGTTAGAGGTTTGCCAAAAAATAAAATTGAGAAAAATATTTTTTTGTTCTTCATGTCAAATGGGCAAACATCATGGGGCATCCTTCAAATCAAAAAATCAGATTTCCACAAGTAGACCTCTACAACTAATACATCTTGATTTGTTTGGTCCAATCTGCATCACCAGTCTTGGTGGCAAGAAATATGTGTGTGTGATTGTAGATGACTATTCTAGATTCACATGGACTTTGTTTCGTGCACATAAGCATGAAACTTTTGACATGTTTACAATTTTTGCAAATAGAATTCAAAATGAACTGAATATGAAAATCTCCAAGATCCGAAGTGATCATAGAGATGAGTTTGAAAACTTAAGGTTTGACGAATTATGTGGAAATAGTGGAATTCTTCATCAATTCTCAACACCAAGAATAACAAAGCTAGACTTGTTGCAAAAGGTTACTCTCAAATATAAGGCATTGACTTTGACGAGACTTTTGCACCAGTTGCTCGTTTAGAAGCAAATCACATTCTTTTAGCATTTGTTTGCTTCAAAAATTTCAAATTGTTTCAAATGGATGCCAAGTCATCCTTTATAAATGGGTATATAAATGAGGAAGTTTATGTTGAACAACCTCCAAGTTTTGAGAGCTCAAAACACCCGGATCATGTATTTAAGCTCTCTAAGGCACTATATGGACTAAAACAAGCTCCTAGAGTTTGGGATGAGAGATTTAGCTCATTTCTTTTTGAAAATGAGTTTTCAAAAGGGAAAAGTAGATACAACTCCATTCTTGAAGTATTTTGGGGGTGATATATTAGTTGTGCACATATTTGTGGATTACATTATATATGGATCCACAAATTTCTAAATGTGTGAAGAATTCGAAACTCTCATGCATAAGGAGTTTGAGATTATTTTAGTAGGAGAGTTAACATACTTCCTTGGTTTACATGTTAAACAATCTAAAGATGATTTTTTTTCTAAATCAAGAGAAGTACACAAAAGAGTTGCTTGTGAGATTTGGAATGGAAGATTGTAAGTCCAGCTCTACTCCCATGAGTACTCTCACGAAACTTGATAGTGATGAAAAATGAAAGAGTGTAGATTAGAAACTGTATAGGGGTATGATTGAAAGTCTTCTATATTTGACTGCCTCTAGGCCAGACATAATGTTTAGTGTATGTCTATGTGTTAGATTCCAAGTCAATCCTAAGGATTCTCATTTAGTGGCCAACAAAAGAATTCTGAGATATCTTAAGAGCACTACAAATTTAGGATTATGGTATGATAGAAACTCTCTATTTGACCTTCATGCCTACATTGATTCAGACCTTGCTAGATGTAGAGTAGATAGAAAGAGCACTAGTGGCATGTGTTGTTTCCTTGGCAACTCATTAATATCTTGGGCTAGCAAGAAGTAAAACTCAATTGCACTCTCCACAGCTGAAGCTGAATATATAGTTGCTGGAAGTTGTTGTGCTCAATTGTTGTGGATGAAACAACAATTTTTAGACTATGGCATAACGTGTGAAATCATGTCATTAAAGTGTGATAATACTAGCGCTATAGAAATGACTAAGAATCTTGTGCGTCATTCTAGAACTAAACACATTGACTTAAGGTATCACTTCATTAGAGAACATGTATCACTCAAAACTATCTCTATAAAACATGTTCCAAGTGAGAAACAACTAGCAGATATTTTTACAAAAGCTCTGGGAGGAGATAGGTTCAACATGTTAAAAAGGGAATTTTGGATGTTGGACTTAGGGAACTAAAAACAACTCAACCTATTGGTGACGTAATTATGTGGGTATCACTAATTAATGATGTTGTAAATTGATTGTGTTATACAACACATACATGATACTTATCTACTCCTTCTCGTGATCGGTCCTCCCTGTAGATGTAAACCCTAAATGGAATCATAGCGAACCTCGAGCAGTGAATGATATGTTGTTGAGTATCAGACTGGTCACAAAATTCGGACGACCACTCTTTATATTTCGAACGTCCGAAATATATTGTTAAACCTAGTGATCCCAACCTTCGGGTGCCCATTGAAATCTTTGGGCGACCGGTAAGAAATCTATCAAAGTTCGGTCGTCCACTCTATAAACCAAGGACATCCTATGTTTTGAAAAATCTTATAACGCTTCAAAGTTCGGACATCCACTATCCGCATTTCGAACGACCAAAAGTCAATTATGACACAAGACCCGTCCAAGTAAAAGACGACCACTGAAACTATAACACAACATCCCTACTAAACCAATCGACCTTTAATATTCTTCGGACGACATATGTTACGAACACTATATATAGTGGATCACCCTCTACCGTCTTCATCGTTGGAATATTCTAAAAGGGTGACCTTTCATTTTCTTCCGCTCTTTTTGCTCCATTTCGCCTTCAAATATTCTGTGATCTTCAGAGTCCTAGAAGCGATCGAAGTGCCTCAAACAGGGATTCAAACATCTAGGTAAAACTAAAATATCATCTCTATGCATAATTAATCTAGATTTCTAGGTTTTATTATCTAGGTTCTAACCAAGTTTTAAACTTTATTGTGAATGTTGTTCATTTCTTACAGAATCAAATCATCTTAATTCTCTTCCACTACTCTAAGTTCCTCCTAGACTTATTTGTTCATTTTCGACTCCTTCCTGTTTCCTTGTGATTTATTCTTTTGTGTTCTTCCTAACCTATTTTGAACTATGTCGTCCATTAAGAAAGTGGCTCAAAAATGAAAACTTGTAAAAAGAAAACAAAGAGAAGATTCATTCTCTTCTACTCCACAAAAGAGAGTTGACATAGGAGAACCCTCTGTCCAACCACCAGAATCTTTTCTTGATGATGACAATCAGACAATTGAAAACCCTCTGATGCGTGCTAATTATGTAGATAAAATAGCTAGCAGCACTAGTTGTATCAAGTAACAAAAAAGTGAGTAGAGTGTCGATCCCACGAGGAATTTATTCTACCAATATCTAACACAATATTTTAATGAGAGGGGTACATTGAGTTTGAAGAATTTATTGATTATGAAAATAAAGATTAAACAATGGTAAAGATTTAACAATTAAGTGTCAGAATGATGACTTGGACAATGGACTTGGATGAATAAAATAAGAGAAATATGAGTTTTAATAAATCAATTTTAGTTTTTAGTCTTTCTCAAGAGAATTAGGTTTTATTGATATTTAGA
>LTAE01007802.1:0-17567 GCA_001647135.1 Pontederia paniculata | reverse complement strand
AGAGAGAGAGAGAGAGAGAGAGAGAGAGAGAGAGAGAGAGAGAGAGAGAGAGAGAGAGTAATTAAACCATCGATTTGTTACCTTTCTTATAATAGAAGATTACGATATAAGAGAAGGAATGGTAAAAGAATGAATCATAGGATTATGGAGGCAGAAGTACAAAACGTACAAGGTTTGGATGAAGGGTTAAAATAGAAAGTTAAGTGTTTTCCAGTTGGAAGTCATTATAATGGCATCTTTGGTTCTTTAGAATGATGAGGACGAGATTTTTACCTAAAGTTTGTTAATGGATTTTGTTCGCATATTTTTCTTTGAAATAAATGAATTGTTAGTATTAATTCGTTTGCTACTTTAGTTTATCAAATGTGTTCTTCGTGGCCCTGCCATTTGCCACGTTTTTTCTTGAGCCAAAGGATTATTGTTTGTACATCTGAAAATTTGTTATCATCTTTATTCAACTATCTTGATTAGATTATAGCATAATATAAAATCTTGCTGACAGGTGAAGAATCATGTACTTTCGCTGAGTTATTTGATTTCAAAATCCAAAGAGTTATTTGATTTCAAAATCCAAACCTTTGAACTTTGAAGATCATTATCATGCAAAATTTTGATTTAAGTTCTTTTAGCAATATTCTCTTTCGTTGTCGATTTCATTTTATGATGCATTTGTAGTTCAAGGACAGTGTGCATCAATTTGCACAAGAAAACATTGCCCCGCATGCCGCGAGGATTGACGTGGAAAACCGATTTCCCAAGGCATGTATGATATATCTGTGTTTTGTTCTTCACGATGAAAAAACTGTCATTGATAGCTGATGGATCTGTAAAGTGTTACATTGCAGGATGTCAACTTGTGGAAACTCATGGGAGACTTCAACCTGCATGGTATCACTGCACCGGGTAAAATAACATTAATCGGCTCCATAGAGATGTCTGTTTAGTACAAATTTCTGCAGCATGTCCTTTTGTTAAAATGACCTATTTACTTTCTAAAGTGAGGAATAAATTTCCAACATACAATACAGACTGGCAAGTTGAGTATTGAAGGACTCTACAAAACTCTCTACCAGCCATTAAGGTTAAGTTGGTCAAAATCATCCTGTTTAAATGGCACACATGTCATAGCAATTATCTTAATGCATCTATCCTTTGAAATGTTAGAGAATGTGATAAAGAAACACCATATGTGATATTTACACATTGAGAAGTATAAAATTTCCAATGTCCAAGTAGATTACTGAATGTTTCAGTTCACAAGAGACCTTAAGATGTTTATTCAACTTCCTTGCCTTGATTCATATTTGTTAAGGATGCTTCCGGTCTATCTGTCTCCTGCTTGCATTTGCAATGTCTGCCTGTTTCCCACTTGCACGATTATGTCTCTATCTAATTTTTTTTCTGTTACAATTGTCTGAAGTGGGTTCCTGTTGCTTTTAGCAATTCTTAATTCGTTCACAGATGATCACTTGAATATTGAATGCTGTTTTACAGAGGAGTATGGAGGACTTGGTCTTGGTTACGTGTACCACTGTATAGCGATGGAGGAAATTAGTCGTGCTTCCGGATCTGTTGGGGTTTCTTATGGCGTCCATTCCAATGTTTGCATCAGCCAATTGGTACAAATGAAACCTTATGTGAAATACTGCATTTGATATTGCAGTTATTCAGTACACGGATAAGCAAAAGAGAAAGTTTATGTAGGTGAGGCATGGGAACTCTGCCCAAAAGAAGAAGTATCTTCCGAAGGTTACGTTATATTCCACTCCCTTTCTTGAATAGGTTTAATTAAACTTTGAACAGATGATTATAGCTTATCGATTTTCGAGTTAGCATACAGAATATTCAGCATTTTGTTACTTGGGGTTCAGTGTGCTGATATTCCATTTTGATTTTTGATGCACAGCTAATTAAAGGGGAGCACGTAGGGGCATTAGCAATGAGTGAACCTAATGGTAATAAAATTGAGTTGATGTCTTTTATCTGTGTTATTAATTTTTTGAACAGGTATACACTTCTGATGCTACTGATTATAGTTCTTGCCCTGCTCTTCTGATCCTATTTTGTTATACTTCAGCTGGTTCAGATGTTGTCAGTATGAAATGCAAAGGCGATCGTGTTGATGGTGGCTATATCATACATGGGAACAAGATGTGGTGTACAAATGGCCCAGTTGCTGATACATTGGTTCTCTTGTTAACCTCATTTTATTTGTTTGGATTATTAGACTTATTGTACATATTTTTATCATTTGTTATTGTCTAAGATAATCTCCTTGGCCTACAGTATTCATTAATGTCGTAGAACTTTTCCTTTACTATTTAACATAGAGAATCAATCACACACAATATTTATGCCTTTTTAAGATGAAAGAATTAGATGTTTTTTGGCAATTGAGAATATAATAAGTACTTTCATGCTATTAGATAACAATCTCGGTACATTTATCAATGCTTTTTCTGATGGGAAAAGGAATATGCATGTATAAAAAAAAATTGACTGTAACCACATATTTGGCAGATGAAAATAGTGTGTTTGCGTAAACTATGTGAACTGCACACATACAGTGCAGAGGTGCACTGCACAGAATTCAGTAGGCCAAGATTGTAGCATTCTCAAATGATCTTTTCTTCTCTCTTTTCCTTTTTTTTATGTATGGTTGGCACAGGTTGTTTACGCAAAGACAGACATTACAGCTGGATCAAAAGGAATCACCGCATTTGTAATTGAAAAGGGGATGCCTGGGTACTTGAACTATTCACTTGTTGAAAGTGTAAAATTGCACTCTTTTCCTTCTAAGCACGTTACTTGTAAAGAATATTAACAATGTACTAATTTAGTCATCTCATGGTTCTTTGTCAAGCTTGATCATTTTTCCTGACCTTTTAGGATTTTATTTTACGAACCAGGAACCATATAGTAAAAATTGCACCTTTTAGACCTGAAACCTGAATTGAATTTAATATCTTGATATACTTTCCTTAACTTTTATTGTGTGGTTCATATGGTTTTCATGGTTGTGTCTGTTATGTATTTATTGCAGATTCAGTACTGCCCAAAAGTTAGATAAACTTGGCATGCGTGGAAGTGATACGTATGTAACCATTGACAATTGTTATGTTCAAAGTAGTTCCATGAGAAAAAAAATTGTGCTATTTCTAAGTGAATTGTATTTTTCTACAGATGTGAACTAGTTTTTGAAAATTGTTTTGTTCCTGAAGAAAATGTACTTGGCCAAGAAGGAAAAGGTATTCCATTAAGGCTTTTCTAGAGGTATTCCAGTAGATGAACATATTAGCTTAACTTATGTTATGTTCAATGTTATATTATATACCAAATAGAACAAACACCTCTATTGTCCTGTCAACTGATCCTGCAATGAAACACCTCTTTCAGGTGTTTATGTCATGATGTCAGGGCTAGATTATGAAAGACTTGTTCTGGCAGCTGGCCCTCTTGGTCTTATGCAGGCATGCCTTGATGTTGTTATTCCTTATGTTCGGCAGAGGGAACAATTTGGTCGCCCAATAGGAGAGTTTCAATTTATACAGGTTTGAAACAAACCATTTGCACAATTTGAATGAACAGTGGTAACTTAACATATGAGACTTACCTAATTATATCATGATTGAATTACAGGGAAAATTGGCTGACATGTATACTTCACTACAGTCTTCCAGGTAAGCATGGTTTTATTTTCTCTTTTTCCAAATTTTGGTCCAACAGTTCTAATTAGCTTTTTTTGTTTTGTTTCAGAGCATTTGTTTATTCTGTTGCTAGGGATTGTGATAACCAAAAGATCACCCGTGAGGTATTATCCTAGATATAGTATATGGATTTTCATAACATTCATACCATTTATTGTTTATTCGATGGTAGATTGGGTTGCAATTGCTTATTAGATATTCAGTGGTTCATTAGCTTACCTCGTTATGCTTCCTCTTGAGGCCAGTGCAAAATTGCTTCATATGACCAAGTGATATATTCTAGGCAGCACATCTGACGATAGGACACATCGTTAGTGAGGTGGTAATAATATTATCATCATTCATCAAGATGAATAAGCTGAAAAGCTTTGTTGGATATTATCTTGCGGAATATCTATGACAAGTTGATTACATCTTGTTTAAATCCTCAGTTAGGATTAGGGATGATTAAGTACTCTTAGTTTAACATTGTTTGACTGATTAATGTTCCAGATAATAACCATCTCTTGTTCAACTATTGTCCCTTGTGAGAGCTCAGTAGGAAAAGCATTTTGCAACATTTAAGTTTGAATATTTATTGTATAACTTTTTTTATATTCACCAGTTATCTCCACCATTGATTGTTCTAAATGAGATATAGGAGTGAGTAATTTCACCTCTTTGTTGAGAGCTCAGGATTTCAGATTTTGTGGTACATAAAAGAAACAATTTTGAAAAAGAAACTTCCATGATATGCCTCATATTATTAGCCTCATTCAGGTATGGAACTGTTGAAGCTTAATGTTCCATTATATTTTACACTATAAGTCCAAGCTCATTTGTAAGCGTAAGAGAATGGCATGAAAAGCAGCTCATTTTTCTTTGGCTAACTTGCAGCAAGAGAATTGAAGAATGTTAAATCTTTCAAATCAATGAAGTCTATATTGCTTAGACTTTGACTGAATATAATATAGATATATTAACACATATACAGGGTCGAGTGTTTACTTTCTACCAAGATATGGAGATTTCAATATTCTTTATGAAACACATTATGTACATGATTTTATCAATTTTATTATTAATTTTGCTTGATCTGGATTGGAAAACTGAAAATAATTTAGTAACTCTGATTGCCTATGTCATAATTCATGTTGAGTTTCCTTAGCATGTGTACCTATAATTGCGCTTTGTTATTCCAATAGTTTATAACTGTTTCTATGGGACTCTATGCTCATCTAGTTCTAAATTTGCTACAGGACTGTGCTGCAGTGATTCTCCTTGCTGCTGAAAGGGCTACCCAAGTTGCACTTCAGGTACCAGAAGTTTGTTTCCAGTTTCATGTTCAGGGTGCTAGGGATGTGGTTTCTTGCTTCTGTCTTAGGAGTAAAATTTATCATGTTGCGCAACACTTATTATTTTGCATGTAACACATATCCAACACTAAATACCCTCCAACCCAACTAAAAACACACAGATGTGTATGTGAATAAATTTGGATTGTTGCAAGTATTCACGCATATATATTTCTGATCCTCTCAGAATCATTTTCGTACAAACTTACTAAGAAAAGAAAGGAGGTGGGTGCTTAAGGTCAAAGGAAATCTAATGCAACCTCTTAGTAATGCTAATTTTTCATGCTATCCATTTTTAGTGTCCAAATTTTTCTGTGTGTTAGTTCCAGAAATGATCTCCACCCAGCTTGACAATTTCTGAGCTCATATTCTTGTTTAATTTGACATGCAGGCCATCCAATGTCTTGGTGGCAATGGATACGTGAACGAGTATCCAACAGGTCGTCTCCTCAGAGATGCAAAATTGTATGAGATTGGTGCTGGGACTAGCGAGATGAGGCGGATGATCATCGGCCGCGAGCTCTTCAAAGGGAATTGACTGCCAAGTCAAAATTGCATTTTTTTTCAGTTGTGTAAGAATTGACATCACACTAGGAGTTAAATGACGTACGATACCGTTGATCTACTTGGTGGCATGTGTATGTTACAATCAAGAATACGTGAAACATGTAAAGAAAAAGCCAATAAAGAGAAAGAAATGCCCACAGGAAGCATATAAAATTATATTTCTTGATTCCCAATGACAAGCTAAAATGTTTATAGCTTTGACCTCTTCTGTAATATCAAAAAAATGTGTGCATGATACTGTTGGCGAGATGCTTAGGGTGTATGGTGAGTGCATGTTGCAATTGCACCATTCTTAATTCTTATGCTCTCCTGGAGCAGGTCCCTTATTTGGTTCCACAGATTGCTCCAGTATCCTGTCGGGTTCTTTTGATCTGGTTAAGAACTTGGTGGAATTTTAAACTGTATGGTATGGAAGAACACAATCGATCACGCCTCCAATTGAATTAGTCAAAGATTAAATAACAATTATAAGCTTTGTGTGATTTATTTTATTCGTTCGATTAGCTCAATAATTATATATTAATTTATTTTATTAATTAAATAGTGAATTTGATCGCAATGATAGCGATTGGATTATTTGATGGTCACGATGAAACCCTTTTAGTTATTTTATTAATTTGATAATTATGATTTTTTTAATCTTAGATATTATTTTGAATTGTCAAATTAGTCCAATGAACATATAATATCTTATCTTACAAGATGATTTTGATCATTATGAATAATCATTTAACTGAGAGAATATGAGACCGTGTTTACCGGTGCATATAAGACTACTGTTTTTGTAGTTTTGCCCTACACCCGGATGTTGCCTTCTTGCTTTGGTTAACGAAAAACTCTCATTTTTCAAGAATCATTGATATTTCTGGTGTATATGCCTCAATAGCGGGATCGACGTCTCGCATTGTGACCAAGCGCTCCAAGACGCCCTTCGTGTAGACGGGAACTCCGCCTTGGAGCAAGCCAAACATTTGCCAATGTGTCCCTTCGGAACGTCACCGCTCAAGCGCCCATCTTGACACCGCCTAAGCGCTGACGCACAGGACAAATGTCCGCTTAGCGTCGCCGTGCAAGTCCCTCTGCACAACTCTATTCTGTGACATCGTCGTGTCTCAAGACTTCCGCTAGTCACAAACTCAAGACCCACTCATCTAGCCTTGTCTAGACGCCCTACTCGCCTACATGTCGCACATGGTTGTATCCGCACAAACGCCCCGTGACAAATGATTTTTTCTTAAAATTAAAATTGTTTACAATTTTTTTAATTAAAAAAAATAAACTCTAATGTAGGATCTGATAAGTTTCTTAGATTTTGCTTACATCCCTAGATCCTTTCTTATTTTATATTCAAAAAATAAAGGATAAACAATAATTTAATAAATATAAACTAAATAACATAGATCATTATAGTGAGCAAGATTGTCAAGATCAAGACCTTACACAAGATCATAAGGGGGTCATAAGATCGAAAATCATAAGATCAGATCGTAAGATCCTATAAATTAATAAAATAATATATTTTAATATAAAATATATATTTTTAAGCACTCATATTTTGGATTCGACTTCAATAGATCACAATTTGATCAATCTGTAAGAATAATATATTGAACTCAATTTATATTAATTATTATTATTATCAAAACTTTTTAACAAATATTATTTTTAAATAATTAAAATATTTATTTGAGATCATATAAGATTGGATAAGATCGTACGACATGAATTAAGATCATATTAACATCTTACCATAAGACCCTCGCATTGAGACCCTTAAGATCGTAAAATCATAAGATCTTAAGATCAAGACCGATTAAGACCCTGAAGATTGTAAAATTGTAAAATATTAAGATCGAGATCGAGATCTTGACAATCATGCTAGTGAGGGGTGAATATGAAAAGCATCTGCTCATTTTTATAGTACAATATTAAATATGAAAATATGTCGTACGAAAATATATGTACTTTATGGAGAGAACAACAGGGACAGAACCCCCCTCCCTTAATATTTTTTTATCAATATATATTTATATAAAAAATTAAAATCTATAATATTTTTATATATTGACCCTTCTTATTTTTTGGATCGAATATGTTACTAGATAAGAGGTTCTTAGCTAAACTTTGCCATTTATTTTTAAGATTATTGAACCGATAAATTGTTCCTATAATATGATGATCACTATGTATATAAGATTGATCTTTAGTTTGATATTGGGTGTCACAAATTGAGATATATGATGTAACGCCCTCAGAAGCACACCCTGCCACGTGGCAGAATGCCCTCTTAAGAGTGCTACGACATACATACATATCTTCATTTTAAAATTGAGTATCATGACAAGTCAACAAAATGTGAAAGAAATAAAAACTTTTAAATCCAAAACTCTTTCTATAACATAAAGAAAAATATGTTGAAGTCTTACATATGATTGTCTCAAAAGTCTAACTAGAACAACTCAATAAAAATGATTTAAAAGAAAGACTAGTAGGATCACTACGTCATGTGCAACACAGCAGTCATCACGAGCGTTAGTCGTCGCATGCACCACCAACATTCTGTAACTATAGACTACTCACCTGCAGGATCCAATACTGGGGAAAAAAGTATCCACATGAGCTATGAAGTACAATATGTAAGACAACAATAGATAATCATGACATGATAAATTAATGTAGGAATAAGCTAATGTAAAATCAAATCAATTATTCATTTTTTATCAATATTTAGCTTTCTTTCATTCTTTACTTATCTTTCATAATCTTGATCTTCATCTTATCCATGCTTATTTCCACCAGCTTTACATGCTTTCATCATACTTTCTTTCATCTTACATATCATCTTTCATAATATCTTGGCATCAAGAGTGAGCTATGACTGATAGTCAAACATCAATCACTCTAAGCATATTTTACATAAGGAGTAAGTTATGGTTGTGGCCAAACTTCAATTACTCCACATCATCATCATTCTTTGACTTTCATTAATCATCTTACTTTTCATTAATATATCATACTTCATCTTTCAATAATCAATCATTAATAACTATCATTAATCAATAATCATCATCAAAAGAAATCATGATTCCTCTAGTGCAGTATGTCAATGCAGTATTTAGAACAAATGATTATCTTTGTTATCTTTGACTTGTCCCATTAGTGATTTTGAAATTACTTTGAGGGTTGCTTTGGTGAATTTGAATTGCTCATGAGTGTTGGAGGTCTCGCCATAGGTCAATGGAGGTGCATAAGTCATGACCACATAGGATGTTCGAGAAACTCTTTCGTTGCAGGATGGGGAGAAGCCAAGCAAAAGAAATTGGGTGGCAGCTGCCCTACCCGTCCTATCTTTAACATCACTACGATCTCAAATCTTTAACAATGGCGACCTCAATATTTAATTAGGTGAAGCATGATGGCCATTTATCTTGTCCTCATAATTAATCATTAATCATCAAGAGAATATAATATTCAATTATGTAATTACGATAATCCTTTAAACATTTCAGCAGCGTCGACACGAGCCATGTCGGCCACGAACACGGTCTGTGTTCGGTACTGAATTCCACTTCGTCAATAGTCATTTTGGCGAGTTGATAGGGGCCATGTCGGGTAAAGACACTGTCCATTTTCATCTTTCCATCCTTATTCCATTAAAATAAACCTCTTAAGATATGTGCCATTTTTTGGACTATGTTCGTACTTCAACGCAGAGACGTCCATTTTTTAATAAAATAATCATTTTGATCAACGCGTTAGGGCAACACGAGTTGCATTTGTCATAACCCGGGTAATTTTCATGACCGTAACTATCTAAGGTTTACTATTCATCTTCTTCGGCTGACGCGGACCATGTCCGATTCAATGCGGGTCGTGTTTCATCTTATTTTTTTATTTACTTTTTTTAATCTGGACATGTGCTCTACGTCAGGGTGGCACATGCGTGTCCGCTTCATGGATCGTGTCCGTCAAACGGACAATGTTAAGGTTACGACCAAGGACATGATCGTGTACCAGGGAGGACTTGGACCGTGTCCTAGCGTAATATGTTCACGTCAGCAGGCGCGGTCGTGTCCTAGGTGGACGCAGATCGTGTCCCATCAACATTGTCAGCGCACACTGTCGGAATGGCATCATCTCGACGAATGCAGGTTGTCAAAGGAGACGCGGTTCGTGTTCTATCGTCGTGTTGTTAATTAAAACAATAATAATTGTGCAAAAAAAATATTAAATAAATTTTGGTCAAATTAATCTATTCATCCAAGAAGTAAATCATGCATTAAATAGCTTAATAATCATATTAAATCAACATCATCTAGCATGAACCCTAACATGCAATTCAATCATCATGACAATGTATCTATTGAGATTTGCCTATTTACATACCGAATCTTGTAGAATCTTTAGGGATTGGATCTATGTTGATATTCTCCTTGTTGCTTTGCACGCTACTATAGATATTCCTCACGTTCTCCTATGAATTTGACATCATCCTATGGTGAGAGAAGGGAAGAAGGAGAAAGAAAAAAACCATGAGAGAGAAAGGTTCTTAACTAAACACTCGATGGGAGAGGAAGAGAGACGAGAGGGTGAGAGCTACGGTGGCTAGGGTTTTTGGAGAGAGAAAATAAAATTATGAGTGCCTCTCTCCTCTTAAGGTCTATTTATAAGGGTATAACTAGAGTTTCTTAGTTTAAATCAAACTCTAATTTAGATTTGAGTTATGAGATTTAAACCAACTAAATAATCTTATCTAATTAATTCTCGGATTATATAAATCTTAAAATCTCATACTTCGAACCGTAAATTCCTAAAATGTCCGTGTTCAACCCGAACACGACATGTTTGGGCTGTGTTGGCAACACAGCCCGTGTTGCAATGCAACACGACCTATTTTTGCATGCGAGGTTTTACATAATAAACCTCTTAAAAAAGAATTCATCCTTGAATTCAGGACGACGGTAGGGGCTTACCAAATAAATCTGAAAATTCCTTGCGCATCTCGAATTCCAGCTCCAATATCGCTTCATTATCTCGACGTCGACTCCACGTCACTTTGACTAGCGCCACTTTCTTATTCCCTTGGCGTTGTAAGCAACACACTATGATCTTCACTGGTTGCTCCTCGTAAGTGAGGTCTTCCTTCAGGTTGGGCTCTTCCATCCTGATGATGTTGGCATCATCGTGCTGGTACTTCCTGAGCATGGATACGTGAACGACGTTGTGCACTCGCCCTTAGGAAGGGGGTAGCGTCAATTGACATGCTGCTTCTCCAATCAGCTCGAACACCTCGAAGGAACCTACATAACAAATGATGAGCTTACCTTGTTTGCTGAACCTCATAACGCGTTTAGTTGGAGAGACTTTGAGCATCACTTTGTCTCACAAATGAAAATCTGCTCTCAGCGTCCTTTGTCAGCATATGTCTTCTATCTGTTCTACGTAGTCTTCATCCTTCTTTTGATGAGGTCCACTCGATCATCATACTCATATACAATCACTGGGCCCATCAACTTTCGCCCACCTCGCTCCAACATGCTGGCAGTCGACAGGGTCTTCCATAAAGAGCTTCATACAGGGCCATGTTGATGCTAGAGTGATAGTTGTTGTTGTAGGTGAACTCGATCAATGGCAGATGGCCGTCCCAGCTACATGCCAATCCAACGCGCATGCCCTAAGCATGTCCTCCAGCGTCTGGATTGTCCTCTCGGATTATCCATCTGTTTATGGATGGAATGTTGTGCTGAAGTTCAATCTGGTCCCAAGGGTATCTTGAAAACCTTTTTAGACTCTAGCTGTGAATCTTGGGTCTCTGTCTGATATTATGTTCACTGGAATCTCATGCAACCTGATGACTTCTCTAACATATGAGTCTATCAGACTCTCCATCGATTGTTTCCACATAATAGGGATGAAGTGTGCAGACTTATTGTTTCTTCCACAGCTAGCCAGATGACATCATTTCCACGCTTGGATCTAGGCAGGCTGGTCACAAAGTCCATGACTATATGTTCTTACTTCCACTCTGAGATGCTCAAAGGCTTGAACATACCATACGACCTCTGGTGCTCGATCTTAACTTGTTGACGGACTATACATCTGGCCACATATTAAACAATTTCCTTCTTCATGGTGTTCCACTAGTAGGTCCTTTGCAAATCCTTGTACATATTGGTACTCCTCGGGTGGATGGTGAACTCTGACTTGTGACCTTCATTCAGCACCTCCCTCCTAAGTGTTGCATCACTGAGGACCCATATGTGACCTCTTTATCTGATCCCTTTATTCATATATATGACGAAGTCTTGAGCTTCATGGTTGCACTTCTTGCACAACATGTGGTCGAACTCCGGATCAACTGCTTGGGCAATGATAATTATATTCGACCAAGTCTGATTGTACTTGATGAATCATCAGTGTGACTTCAGTCCTGCAAGGTATAGGGTTCCATTAGATTATATCCTTTAAATGGTTCCATAGGTGTACCCTCATGCTGGCAAGCGCTTCTTCCCATTTCCTACGTAATGCATCAGTGACTGAGTTGGCTTTCCTTAGGTGATATCCGATTGTGATCTCATAGTTTGTTAGGCACTCAATCCATCTATGTTGTCTCATGTTGAGTCTGTTTGCATGAAGATACATTTCAGACTTTTTATGATCATTGTAGACCTCAAAGTTTTCTCCATACAAGTGGTGTCTCCATATCTTCAAGGCAAAAACTACTACTGCCAACTCTAGGTCGTGCCTAGGGTGATTGACTTCATGCTTCTTGAGTTGCCTAGAAGCATATGCCACGACCTTGCCATGATGCATGAGTACGCAGCCAAGACCTATGCCACAAGCATCACTATACATCGCATACCCACCAGTCCCAGAAGGGATGGTCAGTATTGGTGTTGTAGTCAATCGGGTCTTCAGCTTTTGGAAGCTCTCCTCGCACTTTTGGGACTAGACAAACTTTACTCCTTTCTTTGTCAAGTTTATCAAAGGCGATGCAATCTTGGAGAAGTCTTTGATGAAGCGCTTGTAGTATCCGATCAGTCACAAGAAGCTGTGAATCTCCCCGACATTTCTTGGTGGTGACCAATTGGAGGCAGCTTCAACTTTTGTTGGGTCCACTACAATCCCTTGCTTTGACACTATGTGACCGAGGAACATAATTTGGTTTAACCAGAACTCACATTTAGATAATTCGTATATAGTTGGTGTTGTCGCAAAGTTTCCAATACAATCCTTAGATGCTCTCTGTATACCTCTGGACTCGATGAGTAGATCAAGATGTCATCTACAAAAACAATGACAAATTGATTCAAGTAGGGCCTGAACACCCTGTTCATCAGATCCATGAACGTGGCAGGTGCATTCGTCAATCCAAAGGGCATCACCAAGAACTCGTAGTGCCTGTATCTAGATCTGAATGCGGTCTTGGACATATCCTCTTCTGTAACATTCAGTTGGTGATAGTCGCACCTCAGGTCGATCTTAGAAAATACCGTAGCCTTAGAGAGTGATCGAAAAGGTCGTCAATCTGCTTTAGGGGATATTTGTTTTTTATGGTGACCTTGTTGAGCATCCTATAGTCGATCCACAATCTGAGAAAATCATCTTTCTTCTTCACAAACAAGACTGGAGCGTCCTAATGTGAGACGCTTGATCTGATAAAACCCTTGTCCAAGAGCTCTTGTAGTTGCTTCTTCAATTCATGCATCTCAGCAGGTGTCATCCGATATGGTGCCTTGGAGATTGGAGTTGTGCCTGGTAACAACTTTATCTTGAAGTCTACTTCTCTTTGGGGTAGTAGACCAGAGATATCTTCTGGAAAGACGTTTGTGTACTATCTGACGACATCCAGTTGATATGGGTCTTTCTCCTTAGGCTTAGTGTTGATGGCACTAGCCAGGTAGCCTTTGCATCCACTCTCGAGCAATTGTTGTACTTGCATCGTTGTTACCAACTTCTTGTTGTCATTTGACGTCCTTCCTCTTATCGTTGCTTGTTGTTTTTCGTGAGAGTTGATGACCACTTTCTTCTTCTTGCATAGGAGTACAACATCATGATATGACAACTAGTCCATACCTAAGATGTCATCATACTCCTTCATGGGGATGACTATTAGGTCTGTTGAATAGTCTCTACCCTCCACTATCATTGGCACATTAGGGATATACTTGGTGGCATGGAGGGTGCTAATGGGTGTGGTGATATCCATCATGCATTTCATATCATGTAAGGTTAAGTCCAATGTCGTGGCATAGTCACTAGATATAAACGAGTGCATAGCACTCGAATCCAATAAGACATTCATAGTGACTCCAATTATGTTCTTATCACTCGTTCTAGATAATTCTTCTTTAGGTCACATCGACAATCATTGATAATACTTATCAATTGGAAACAATAAACATTCTCACCATTAACACATTGTGTTGTAGTATCATTGACTTTTTTTTTCTTAATCTAACTTCTCGTTAAGTCATTTCACTTGAAAATTCTTAGTGTTGGACAATATAATTCTTTCTTCATATGACCTCTCTAAAATTAATGGAAAATTACTCAAATTAAACTTCATCATATATTAGGTGTTAAAATCATCACCTAGTCCTTTGAGGCTCATTTCTTATATTAAAGACATTTGGTCGTATGAGTTCTAACTTTCCTTGAGGTCATGTTCCTCCTAAACATTATACATGAGATAAGAGTTTCTTCCCGATCTTGGGTGGCTCTAGCCTAATGGATAACAACTCGTTTAAGAGCCATATATATATTTATATCTTAAAATAATTATTTCAGTAATAACAATCTTAGCGCCTTACCAAAAAGATAACTTACTTCTCGTTAGTGCTACGACTGCTCGTGATGCTTTGCACATGACACTCTAATACAATAGGATGCCAAAAGGTCCTGACGTTAGGCTCTGATATCTTAACTGTAATGCCCCTAGAAGCACATCCCACCATGTGGCAGAATGCCCTCCTAAGAGCGCTACGACACATACATATCTTGACTTAAAAATTGACTATCATGACCAGTCACAAAATGTGGAAGAAATAAAAACTTTTAAAATTTAAAACTCTTTCTATAACATAAAGAAAAATATGCGGAAGTCTTACATCATATGATTGTCTCAAAAGTCTAACTAGAACAACTCAATAGAAAGGACAAAAAAGAAAGATACACTAGTACAATCACTAAGTCATGTGCAACACAGAAGTCATCACGAGTGTCAGTCACCGCATGCACCGTTAGCATTCTGTAACTGCATACTACTCACCTCACCGCATGCACCGCTAGCATTCTGTAACTGCATACTTCTCACCTGCATGATCCAATACAGGGGAAAAGAAATATCCACATGAGCTATAACGCCCAGTATGTAAGACAACAATAGATAAGCATGACATGATAAATAAATACAGGAATAAGCTAATGATAAAATTAAAATATCAATTATTCATTTTTTTATCAATATTTAGCTTTCTTTCATTCTTTACTTATCTTTCATAGTCTTGATCCTCATCTTATCCATGCTTATTACCATCATCTTTACATGCTTTCATCATTATTTCTTTCATCTTACATATCATTTTTCATAACATCTTTCATAATATATTGGCATCAAACGTGAGCTATGACTGATAGTTAAACATCAATCACTCATAGCATACTTTACACAAGGAGTAAGTTGTGATTGTGGCCAAACATCAATTATTCCACATCATCATCATTCTTTGACTTTCACTAATCATCTTACTTTTCATCAATAGATCATACTTCATCTTTCAATAATTGATCATTAATAACTATCATCAATCAATAATCATCATCAATAGAAATCCTAATTCCTCTAATGCAGTATGTCAATATAGTATTTAGACCAAGTGGTTATCTTTGACTTATTCTATTAGTGACATTGAAATGACTTTGAGGGTTGCTTTGGTGATTTTAAATTGCTCATGAGTCTTGGAGGTCTCGCCATTTGTTAATGAGGGTGCACAAGCCATGACCACATAGGATGCTCGAGAAATTCTTTCGTTGCAGGGCGCTATAGCTCACGACATTAAAAAAGGGAAAAATGGTCACTAGTATGAAATTTCCGATCGTTAAAAATCATTAACGACCAGCAAATCTTATCGTGAGTGGTCGTTATAGGTGCCGCCGTTAAAAGTCAATAATGACGGTTTACTTGGTCGGTCGTTATATATCATTAACGACCGTAATAAATCTGGTCTTTAATACTTTATTACGACCATTAAATAGGTCGCTAATCCATATTTATGACCAACAATTGTGGACGTTAATAATTTTTGGCAACGAACTATCCGGTCATTAAAGTTTTTTGCCGACTAAATAGTCAATGGTTGTTTATATTTTTTAACGACTAAAGGACCCGTCGTTGAAGTACATCAATGACTATTTTTAGTCACGTCATTAGATGATTTTAGTGGCCAACACATTGGTCCTTAAAGTTCACCATTGAACATAAAAAATATTAACGACCATCGAAAAAATTGTCGTTAAAAACTTTAATAACACATTTTTTCCCAAAAAAATG
This sequence comes from Pontederia paniculata, assembly GCA_001647135.1. Taxonomy (NCBI): domain Eukaryota; kingdom Viridiplantae; phylum Streptophyta; class Magnoliopsida; order Commelinales; family Pontederiaceae; genus Pontederia; species Pontederia paniculata. Next base: position 1,407 of record LTAE01007802.1, on the reverse strand, counting down.
ATCGTCATATGATTGTTTAACATGCATTAAACATGTCAGTGTCACATTTTAAAAAAAAAATTATCATAATACATTTTAGCACACATTTAAACCATTATCAACAACACATTTTCACAACAATCATTTAACACAACTAAAATGAATTGAGGTACCACAATGAAATATTCATAACTTTATATAAAAGATGGTTCACTGAAAAATATTCATATATTTAGGCTTTTGTAACATTAAGCATTCAAGTTCTTTGCATCCTTACAGTCTTGATTTCCAAAAAGAATAACAAAAATTTTTTTTGCATAGTTATTTGTTTAAAATAGAAAAGCTAAAAGTTGAGCCGCTATCCGAACATCATTTCTTTAGCTTTAATTCCATATCTTTAATACCTGTAAAATTAATAAAAAATCTCATAATTTTTTTCAATAAATGTAAAGTAATGACTTCTCGAACAAAAATAAAAAATAATAAACTTAAAGCAATATTTTTTTTGAAAAAAAGATGAAGCAATGTGAAAATGGAACATACTAGCAATCATCTTCAAATTTCAGCATCTAACTATGGGGTTGGTGTAGTATGAGCACTTGATTGTCCACCAAAGTAATGTTGCATTATATTTCAAAAAATGAAACAATGTGAATATGAAATATACTGACAATCATGGTGGAGTATGATAGACGCCATAATATTTTTTTGGTTTGTTTCATACATGAATACATTTTTTATACTGGTTTTTTTGTTTCATATATTTTTTGTTCCATACATGAATATAATGAAAAATTAATTGCATTGCATGACTTCTTATTGGGGATTTGGAAGCTAAAGTTATGGAAAATGAGCCCAAGGAAAAATTTTAGTTGTCCTCTTCTGTATATTGATCAAGAGATTCATTTCTATGCTTTAATTTGGATTTTCTTCTTAATGACTTTAACTCATAATATGATTCAAGCTGAGAATAACATACTCCTAAAAAATATCAAGAATGTCACAATTTGACTCTTGGACAAAAGGGACCTATGATTGTGACTCATGAAAAAAATTCATTTTGTACAATTCAATATTTGCTTCTCAGGTTCTACTGTTACCTAGACATACATAATTTTTTAGCCTTTTTGAGATGGTAGATAACAATAGGCACGTGATAAGTGATTGACTGTTGCATAATTGCATTTATTTTTTTAGCCTTTTTGAGATGGTAGAAAATGAAAGACATTCATATAAAAAAATGGAAAAGGCTGTAGGATCTGGATGACACCAAGAGGGGGGGTGAATTGGTATATAAATTTTTTGCTACTTTGTTATGCTAGATTTGTTAAGATGTGTTTAGCGGAAGCATATAATTCTAAAACAATAAGTAAGAATGAGAATGAGAGCAAGATAAAAAACAAACAAGCACACAAACACAAGGTTTGT
>LTAE01007801.1:11473-21950 GCA_001647135.1 Pontederia paniculata | reverse complement strand
ATATATTGTAATCCCAAGAGTCTTAGGAAGCAACTTTGGCAAATTTAGCTAGTGAGTGCTTGGCGAAAAAGCCTTAGTTCCTCCTTTTGTGATTCGAGTGAAGAATCCAAGATAGAAGGAAGAGTGAGTTCAAGAGTGAACTTGTAAGAGGTTGTCTCCTTGTCCTCTGAGAAAGAAAGGAGAAGTTGTAAGGGAATCTTCGCCCTTGAAGAAGGAATTCAGTGATCTCCGGAGGTCTCAAGTTCGAGAAGATCGGAGCGGGGACGTAGGTCAGGAGTTCGGCCGAGCCTCGTCAACAAACCACTATTTGTTTGTTTGCTTGTTTGTTTCTTGTTTTCTTATTCTTGTTTATATTTGCATTATGATTCTGCTTATATAACTAATTGTTTTAGAAAAGGTCGAAAAAGTTTAATACACCAATTCACTCCCCCCCTCCTCTTGGTGCCATCTAGATCCTACAACCATCTCAAAGGGAGATTGATTTCACCATCGAGTTGCTATTGAGAGTGGGACCAATCTCAATAGCACCTTATATAATGCACTGGCCGAGATGCATGAGTTGAAGAATTAGCTACAAGAGTTGCTAGACAAAGGCTTTATTAGACCTAATGCGTCACTTCACAGCCATGAATCGGTCTATCACGACCATGATGATGTTTAAGAGGTCATAAGGTCGACAGATAAGAATCCCCCTTCTCTGTCACGACCGTAAATGGATTCACGGGTCATGAAGTGATGGAGGGAAAGACAACGCCTCTATCACGACAGTTAATGGAATTTCGGAGCCATGAAGGGGAGACGTGAAAAACAACACCTTTATCATGGTCGTGATAGGATTTCACCAGTTGTGAAATTAAGGTTCACGATTGTGATGGATTTCTTTACGGATCGTGAAAACCCCTAATGACATAATTAGGTCATTTAAACCTAATTCTGATGATGCTTACTATTGTGTTATCCTTTTAAATGTTGTTTGATCAATTATAAACTATGTTTCATACTCTTAAGATAGAAAAATCTTGTTTGATGATTGATATACACATAGACATCGAAATGTATGTCAAGTCGTAAACTAGGTTAAAATATGTAAGATTGGTTATCATGCTTGATGTATTGTAATGAATATGAAATATGAAGAATTTAGTCGAGACACATCAGTTATAGGGGAAGTAGTCGAAGACGCTTCTTGGGAGGCAATGCTCATTCACTAGAAATAGTGGGTGTGCTTTCTATTATGAACTCCAGATAAGAGTTGGCCTAGCTAGTCAATGTTGTGGACTGATGTTACCTAAGACTCTTTATGTAAAGATAATAAATGACCTTATGATTATGATGATGATGATGATGATGATGATGATGTAAGTCAAAGATAACTCAAATGGATTATATGACTAAGATGTAAATATGTAAGATGTAAAGAATGTTGAACATGATCGTAGGATACGTATTCTCTTATATGTTCCATATTTGTAATACTTTCATGTATATAATGTTTAATGTCATGTAAATACTTCATGCCTATATTTATTTTGAATTAATCTATGTTTAAAGATTATGAGTATAATCATAATAAATATTAGATGATATGCGTGTTGTATGATGTAGGCCGACCTTTAAATACTATAATTGGAGAGTTTTCACCTTCTTTACTTCTGGATCCGTGCAAGTGACGACGCGTGATGGACTTCACTATTGTGTGCTCATGACAGTTTTATTTTGCACATGATTGTGTCTAGATCTCGTAGGTATTTAAGTTATTAGTTATTATATCTAATGAGCCTATTTTTCATGTTTTGGATCAAATGAGTCTAAAAACTCAAGTATATTTTGAACCTTTATGTGATGGTGCTCTTATACGACAAGATGTTAGATATTATTTGAATTATGTATCCACTGTCGTGAGCTATAATATTATGTGTTTTATTATGATATATTTTTCGCTGCAATTTTCTTGTGTCACTTATATTATTGACTTGCTTAATTTTGTTAATGCTAAATAAGCCTATATCATGCTCAAGAGGTCTATGTAACGCCGTCAACTTTTGACGAAGATGAAACTCATGGGCGCACGTTTTTGGGGCGTTATAATCCTCGTCTTTCAAAAGTGAATGCCAGGGTGCTTTTATGCAAAGAACTTAGCAACATGTTCCTGAATTCATGACAAAATGAATCACATCATAATCAGTTGGGAATATGAGTTTGACGTATCAAGTTGAGAGTGCCGGGGGAAGGCATTGACTTAATCAATGATACACGATCTTCTCAACTGACTGATTAGGCCAGCAGCAAACACACCGGAAGCATTCCAAGTTCCAACTATGTGACTTCGATACTCAATTACAGGAGTTTGGAGATAAATTTGAATCATAATGCACGAGTTCCCTTGCCAAGTTTAACCACATATATCAAAATGTGAAAGACAGCAACTGATGTAGTAAAGTTTCAAGGTTGACCTAATTCATTCAGAAGAGTGCTTCACTCTGATAGCAACAGTCGCTCAATAGAAGATACAGGTTAGCACAATCTGGAATTTGAATCAACCTGATTGTCATCCATTTCTGTGCTGTCAGAAGTACTTTCATCCTGCACCAACATTAATGTGTCCTTTGTAACTCTTTTTCGAAGATCACAGACATGATTCATGATACATGCAACTGGTATTCCATGTCAAAACCATGAGGATCAGATGGGCTTGCACCTGGCCTGTAACATGAAAGATCTCAAGGGTCTCAGTAGTTGGACAAAATTATCCAAGCCTCTCGTAAGATGAAGCCAACCATCTCCATTTTGCCTTGTAATACATAGTCCATTATAATAATGCGTGAGGACAATGCAAAATCATGGTTGTTTTGGCTATGCAACCGAAACAGCACAGAGAAGTGATAATTACATTTCTAAATGGATATGATTGAAACTTATGAACAATAAAGGAGCATGTAGGTTAGCGACCACATCTATTGCAGAAATAGTTATGTAGTCGTCTTCTCTCTTTTCAATACTTTTCATCATTTTTGTGTAACAGAGTAAATCAAAGTTAAAAAGAAGACATTTTCAGACATAATTCTACTCCATTTTGTTACATAGAAAATACTTCTAAACAAATTCCTGAATATCAGTAGAACATAATGGAACAGAGCTAATAGTTGCCAAAGAGAGGAAGTTATAGTCGGACCTAACAAATAAGCATTATCATGATAAAAGCTACCTCTTATTTATAGTGCAATAGTGAAACTTGATGTTTCGAGCCTTGATGTCTTCAATGTACTGCAAACGCAAGAAGCTGGGTTATCAGTAAATTCTCTTTTGAGAGTACAGAGAGATAGATAATATGAATGGTGGCAATAATTGTCAATAATAGCCTTATCAAAAAAAAATTGTCACTAATAGCATTAGTTATCAGCTATGACTGTATGGACTGTCGCAACCCCAATGAATTAAGTCAGAGAAACAATTTAAGAAGGAGCATTAATAGTTTGCCTATATATCTTATATTCCAGAAAGAAAAGTAAAGCAGAACTTGTATATACCATCTTCAAGGTAACAAAGACTGATGAAAAAGCCAAGGACTCAAAAGGTATATCATCCAAGGCAAAAAGTGCACAGTCTAGTGACTCAGGTCCAGGTGCAAAATAAGCAGTCTTCAATTTTGCTCGGAAAATTATGTAACTCTGTACTGCATATGAGACAAAACTTCCTTATCAAAACCAATAATAATCATGCTAACTCTATTGGTTACAAGCAGAATTTTGTTATCTCACTTGGGCAATACGAGGAATATCTATCTGAGCAAATGGTGAAATTATTTCAACATCCGCGCATGCTTCTTCCAATGTTTCCCTGGCTGCCCCTTCTGCAGCAGACTCTCCAATCTCCAAGAAACCAGCTGGAAGAGTCCTACAGCAAAGAAAGAAATCTGAGACATCAACACTATGCTATGTCCTACATGCATACATAATAAACATTAAAATATGCAATATGAGTCTGAATATGTAGGTTTTATCGCATTGCCCCAGTGTACCTAGTAGTCATGTATCCCTACGATAAAAATTGTGTGCAAGAATCGAGACTAATCAAAATACATGTATATAACCTAGAAACTACTGTTTCATGACAAGTTTTACCTTCTTGTATTGGTCATACAGGAGACATGAAATGATGTTCAAGAACTGAGAATAAGGAAAAGACATGTATACAACCTAGAAAGTATTGTTTCATGACGAGTTTTGGTCATACAGGAGATATGGGCCATTCCTCAAAGTCATGCTGCCAGCTTCTATGAGACAGTGTATTACAAGTTTTACAAAATCCAAAGACCCTCTAGATTCTCAAGTTTTAGATCATTTCATATTATTTTGTTTTAAAACAGATAGGTGTAAATCTATTTCAACGACAGACAAATTGGTGAACAACAACTCAAACCATACATAAGAGAATTAAAATATTTCCTTAAAAAATAAGAGAATTAATATATCACAAAGGCACAGTATTTTTATTCATAATTTGAATAAACAAAGCACCTCTAAAATAAGTAAAGGTAGAGAAAAATCATAGAGATGCAAAAGATAAGTACCAAAAGCCATATGATGGTTCAATTTTTCTTTTACAAAGCAAAACCTTGTCATCATGTTCCACAAGGCATCCAACAACCTGAAAATTAGCGTTGAAGTTAACTAAAACTTGATTGAAAATATAAAATTGCCTTTTAAGATCAGAATTTGCAAAAGTTATTTATATATATTTAGTAAAGCACAAATAAAAAATGCCTATCTAACTACTGATATCTAGTTTATGTGTTGGTTTCCAAACAGATAGTATCACCAGTGTTATTTTTCTTATTTGATAGAAAAGAAGGATGATAATATCAGCAATATTCATGCTTACCATATTGATAACCTAATAAACAATGCAATATCTCTCAAAGAAAATAAACAATGCAACATTCATCCTTTTACTAAACTAACTCAAGAAGAATTTTATACCATAAAGAAATATTTCAAAGTCCACAAACAAATCAAATCATAACCAATAAAATTTCTCAAAGGTCTACAGGATAATAAAAAAAATGCAAAAATAAATCAAATATACTTGACTCCATTTTCATTTTGTAAAATACTAAAATGGGTGCATAAATCCCTACAAAAGTTACTAATAATTTTGGTATAAAAAAACAATGAATATTGACGGACAATAAAAGTTATTTTTTTAATCAAAAGTGCTCATAATTTTAGGTGATTACATGAGTTTGTACAAAAGTCAATTTATACGCCCATTTTCCTCTTTGTAAAATGCAAATTGTCTTAACACAGACAAGGAAAGATCGGAACAATTTTTTATAATATTTTTTTAGAAGGAACTTTCGAAAATATTAATAACACATCATCAAATAAAGCACGTGAATAATGTATTTTCTTAATTCAATTTCATTTTATTCGCATGCATTATCACCTCGTTCAAGAGAAAACATCATTTTACTTCTTGAAAAAGAAATCTGGAGTCATCAAGATAAGAAAACTAAAAAAAATGTGAACACAATACTTGGTAACTAAAGAGAGTATTAGTAAAATGCCAAAACGGGTTGATTGGTTTACATTTTGAGCCCTTTGAACCATTAAAAACTCCTAAGTGATATATGGAACAGCGGACAATAGATACCACATTTCAAAGGTAAATTTGTCAAATACCATTTGGGGGTTCTCATAATGTATCTTCCCGCAAGCTGTACAAACAGCTCTTAACTTTTCCTCTCCATCAGGAATGACTTGCTTAGTTGGGTTCCCACAAGAGTGACAGAAACGAATCTTGGATTGGTGCACCTAAATTTATCAACAAGAACACCTGTTATGAGACATTTCAAAAAACAAAACGTAGCCATCACCCTTCAATATATTTGATGAAATGTCAATTTAACCTATTTCTCGTTTAACGTAATTTTAGCAACAAAAGATTATAGATCGGATATTACGACAGATCCAACTTTGAAACCAACTTATTACCATGGGAGGCACCACCGCAGCTCCGGCGGAGACGTCGGAGTCGGAGCTCGCATCCGGGCCGACGGAAGACATCCTGTGAGACTTGAAATCACCACGAGATCTAGCACATGAACCGCGGAGCAGATATTTTGTGTTGATGGAAGAGGCCTTCGACCGGGAGAGCGCGGCGACGAGGCTACGGCGAGGTGGCGCGTAGCGGAGCAGTGACGACGATGAGGGCGGCGAGAGGAGACCCAACGCGAGGAGGAGGTTGAGGGATCTCAGCATCGCTTCGGCGAACGGGAGAAGGATCAACTGGTTTCTACACGTGGCCGCGTAACCACGACTTCTAACCAAGTCCGGTCCACCATATATTATAAATTTATTTTTATATATTTTGGGTCTCCTAAATATGAATGTTTACATAATCGGGTTTCGATCAAATTCAATTGAATTAAATCAAATTTTATTAAAATAATATTATTTTTAATAATTTATAATATATACAGTACAACTAATATTTTATAAATTATAAAAATATAACAATACCTATTAATAATTAAATATATTATATAAAATAGTATTTATTGCATATTTAAAATATTAATACTTATCCAAAATAATGGTGATTGATAGCCTATTAATTATTATTAATTCATCTATATAATATATAAAAGATGAAGTCGAAGTAGCCACGTAATATAATATAAAAGTTATTTTTTAAAAAAAAAATTGTAGATAATCATAAAATTTAGTTAGTATCTCAATATATTTAGAGAAGATAATAAAAAAAATCTTCAAAAAGTAGTTACTAAAAAAAACATTTTTATTTTATTATTTTAAATATTCTAAATCTATTCTGTAAATAGACTAGAGATAAGATATGTCATTTGCATTCTCATTTTTTGAAAAGAATGAAAGTGTAAAGGGCTTCAAATGTCATTCTAAACAAAAAAATTAAAATAAGGAATGAAATATTTTTATATACATCATATCACTCTTATCTCTTTAAGTGATGAATTTAAAGAAGTTTCAAATAAAAAATATTTTAAAATTACTAGATCAAAATTGGAGTATGTAGTTTACATAATTTTACTCTATAAACACGATAATAAATAAAATATTTTTAGTACATACTTATGAATATAGAAGAATAAATCTTATAAGGAATATTAAATTAAAAAAATTATTATAAATATTATAACAAATTTAACTCAATTAAATTAAGAAATATATATATATATTATATATATATATATAAGGAGAAATCGAAGTAGACATGTGGTGACCTCTTATGAATACACATAATATTATATAAAATTATTTACTTTTAGAAAATTATATTATAAAATGTAGTTAATATCTCAAAAATCTCCAAAAGAGGAATATTTTTTATTTTAAATATTATAAATTTAAGCCTATAAATAAAGGAGGGATGATGTATGTCATTCGTTTCATCGCGCTCTCATTCTCTTTAAAAAAAATAGTGTAAAGGACTCCAAAGGCGGTCCTAAAGAAACTTCTTAAAATAATTAGAAAAGAGATGAAGTATGTTACTCTCTTATCCTCTTTAAGTGGTGGCTTCAAATAAGTCTTTAATAAAAAATATTTTAGAATGACAAACCAAGAATGTAATATGTAGTTTACATCGTTCACTTTACAAACATGATCCTAAAAAAAATTATTTTAAAATTGTAATACATATATATGAATATACGAAGAATAAATTTTTATAAGGGAATATTAAATAAAATAAAATTAAAATTATTATAAATATTACAACAAGTTTTAACTCAATTAGTTAAGAATATATATGGAGAGAGAGAGAGAAGTCGAAGTATCCACATGTCTATAGCTCATGAAGTCACGTAATATAATGTAATTTTTTAAAAAAGATATTATTTAGATAATCATAAAATTATTTAGTATTTCGATATATATAGACAAGATAATCAAACTATCTCCAAGAAGCAGTCAGTGAGAAATATATTTTAATTTTATTATTTTAAGTATTTTAAATGTATGCCCTATAAATAGACTAGGGACGAGGTATGTCATTTGGATTCTCACTTTTTTTAAAGGAATGAAAGTGTAAAGGGCTTCAAACGCGATCCCAAATAAAGAAAAAAATTCAAATAATTAAATAAGGGATGAATTAGTTTATTTACATCGTATCACTCTATCTCTTTAAGTGATGAATTTAAAGAAGTCTTAAATGAACAAAATATTTTAAAATTAGATCAAAATTGGAGCATGCAGTCTACATAATTTAACTCTACAAACATGATCCTCAATAAAATATTTTAAAATTATTTTAATTTTAATACATACATATAAATATAAGAAGAATAAATTTTGTAAGAAACATTGAATTAAATAAAAATAAAATTATTATAAATTTTCTAACGAGTTTAATTAAATTAAAATTAAGAAAATCTACATTTATATCGGTTAATAATAATAATAATAATAATAATAATAATAATAATAATAATAATAATAATAATAATAATAATAATAATAATAAGCTAAAGTAGTCACGTGGCTATCTCTCCACATAATATAACATAAGATTATTTTATTTTAAAAAATTTGTAGAGAATCATAAATTTTAGTTGATATTTTGATATTTTAAAATTTTAGCTGATATTTTAAAATTAATAGATCAAAATTGGAGCATGTGGTTTACATAATTTCACTCTACAAACACAACCATAAATAAAATATTTTTAAAATTAAATTATATATAAAAAATTATTTAAAATATTATAGAAATTTTTAAATCAATTAAAATAAATATTCTAATTAGTTTTAACTCGATTAGATTAAAAATAAGATTATTTATATTAATTCTATAAGATTATTTATATTAATTCTATATATATAAGGAGAAGTCGAAGTAGTCACGTGATAGTTGATATAATATAAAATTATTCATATCTTAAAAAGTTCTAAAGAATCATAAAATTTAGTTAATATCTTGACGATCTCCAAAAAGTAATTAGTGAAGAATATTTTTTTATTTTTTTTATTTTAAATATTTTAAATATATGTCTATAAATAGAGGAGGGGTGATTTATGTTTGCAAAAGTATACTCTCAGCTTTAAAAAGAATGAAAGTGCAAAGGACTTCAAACAAGTCCTCAAAAAACTTTTTTAAAATAATTAATAAGAGATGAAGTGTGTTATTTACATCATATCACTCTTTAAGTGAATCAATGATGATTTTAAAATAAGTCTTAAAAAATATTTTAAAATTAATACATCAAGAATGTAATTTGTAGTTTACATCGTTTAACGTGATCTTAAATAAATTGTTTTAAAATTTTAATGCATATATATGAATATAAGAAGAATATTTTTATAAGGATTATTAAATTAAATAAAAATAAAATTATTATAAATATTCTAACAAGTTTTAACTCAGTTAAATTAAATAAAATCTATATTTGTATACATCTTCAAATAAGAAGATGAAGTAGCCATGTGGCAATTTCTTATGAAGCCACTTAATGTAATATATAATTAATTATTTTTAAAAAAGATTTTTTATAGAGAATCATCAAATTTAGTTAGTACCTCTATACGTAGAGAAGATAATAAAAAAAGTCTCCAAAATATAAATACTGAGAAATACATTTTTATTTTTTTATTTTAAATATTCTAAATCTATGCTAGAGGAAGGATGATGTATATCATTTGCATCATCACATTCTCATTCTCTTTGAAAAAAATGGAAGTGTAAATGACTTCAAACACGATTCTAAATAAAAGATTTTTTAGAAAAAATAAATAAGAGATGAAATATGTTATTTACATTAGACAAACATTTTAAAATTAATAGATGAAGAATGTAGCATGCAATTTAATAAAATTAACAACTATTAGTCAAAAAATTTAAAATAAAAATTAGTGAAGAATGTTTTTTTTGCTATATTTAATATTCTATATCTATGCATGTATATAGGGGGTAGACGAGGAGTGTACATCAATTTGCATCATTTTATTTCTCACTCTTCTTGAGAATGGAGATAAAGTGCGCAAACAAAAAAATTCTCTTTACGTATATAATAAAATGTGTACGATGAGATGCAAAAATTATCCAGGGAGACCCTCAAATAGGGGTGTTCACGGGTCCGGTTTGACCCGACCCGAACCCAAATCCGATCCAACCCGATCGATTTTGTTCGGGTTGGGTTGGATCGGGTTGATGACAAAATAGTCATCGAATCCGATCCAACCCGACCTTCATTGGATCGGGTTGGATCGGGTCGGGTCATCGGTTTATCCGATTGAATTTTTTCATATATTTTCAATTATTTTTTTATAATACTTAACATCAATTATATTAAAAAAAATGAAGAAATATATTTTTTTCAATGTTTTTATAATGATTTAAAGGATATAAAGTATAAATTTGTAATATACTTTAATTTTAAAGTACTATAAAAATCTTATTAAGAATAAATTAGTTTAAATTTAATAAAAAATATATAAAAGTTCGG
>LTAE01007801.1:0-11330 GCA_001647135.1 Pontederia paniculata | reverse complement strand
TATTATTATTATTATTATTATTATTATTATTATTATTATTATTATTATTATTATTATTATTATTATTATTATTATTATTATTATTATTAGAATGAAGATGTCACATGGTGAATCTCTCATGAAGCCATGGACTTATAAAAAAGAATCTTTAAAATTATTTAATATCCATTAGATATTATAAGGATTTTGTAAATAACATAATAATAAGATAAAATAGGTATCTAGATTATTTAATTTTAGTCTCACATCTTAAGTTTGTTATATCATGAATATGAAAATGACTATAAAAGATATAATCTGCAACGCTTTGAAATGAGGTTTAAATCATATCACATGATCAAAATATTTTAAAAATTTTAGATATTTTCCCATATAATTAAAAATATCTTATAATAAGAACATAATGGCATGATACTACAAAATAAGACAATAATAACAAAATATAATAATATAAAATAAATGCATATGAATATAAACTGAAATGGATTTTAGAATGAGAGTTAAATTAAAGCTAAATTAGGCAAACAAAATTAAATAATTATTTTAAAGAATCTCAACTCAATTAAATTAGTAATTTGATGCATGAATTTTGTATATAGAAATTTGATCTATTTAAGAGATTATTAATTCAAGTAAATTAATAAATTCTGCACATGAAATAACAATGATGATGTTGTTATAAAAATCAACGTAAATGATATTTAGTTAAAAGTAAAATGTGATATACTTATCTATAAGGTTATGCTTACACATTTTAACTTTCTATGATTAACTATTTTTTAACTAAATTATTTTTATATGCAGATACATATTTTTTAAATTATTTCTAAATAAGGAATATTTACTTAAAAGTAAGATGTTACATAGATTATCTATAATTTTATGCTAACAACTTTTAATTTTATATGATTATTTTTTGTTTTACTTTCTGATAAAAAAATATTTATTTATTTATTATTATTATTATTATTATTATTATTATTATTATTATAAAAATATAATAGTAAAATATAAAAAAAAATTATTTATAACAAAACTTTTTAGTTTAGAGTCCTAAAATATAATTATTATTTTGATATATAAAAAAGATAATTATAATACCTTGAGTGATGAAATATGTCATTTGCCTCATCTCATTTTCATTCTCTTTTAGAAAAAAAAAGAGAGCAAAAAGGATTTCAAACAAAGTTTTAAATAACAAAAAAAATTAAAAATTAATAAATTGAAATGTGCAATTTATCTTTTTTAATACAATTTGCACCATTTCACCTTGTTTCCTCTTTGAGATATAATATAGCATCTAGAGCTGTAAACACTATCCTAAATAATAAAATTAAAATTATTTTAAAATATATAACAGCAAATTCATATGAATATAAGAGGTAAATTTTACAAGAATTAAATAATATATAATCTATATAATCTTTACCTATATATGTCTACAAAATCAAGAATAATTGCTAATGTGGGTTATATTCGATGTACGTGGTCTTTCTGTGTTTCACTGGTGATAAGAACTTACGATTTTTAGTGTATGAAAAATGGATCAATGACAAACGGGACTACAAATGTAGTTTACAAAAACAAAATTTAAAAAATTATGTTGAGACTGTGATGTGTGTGTATATATAAACATTTTGTTATGCATGGTTATTATTTTTTAATATAGTTATGTTATTTATTAAAGCATGAAACATATCTTTTAATTTTATAAAATTTATTTTTCATCATTCACGCATCGTTCAGTTGTTATATAATAGTACGATGCCATATTAATTTATTTTACATCGTGTCACTCTTTTTTTTGTATTTTACTTTATTTTATTTCTTTTCATCTTCTTTATTTTTCCTATTTTTTTATATCAATTCTCCCCCTATATTTATTTTATTTTTTCCATTTCCATTTTTCTAGTGTTTCTGCTTTCTCTTTTAAAAAAATCATCCATTTTTTATAATGTGTTTTCATCTTGATTTGAGTTAAAGATTTTTTAATTATTCATTATATATAAAATTTTAAATGCTTGCTGAAAAAAAATATAATGATTGATATATAATTAATGCTATATTAATTATTTTAACCCAAATTATTATTAGCTTTCCTTTTATTTTACTTGAAATTATTTATTTCCACTTCTTTATTTTTATTTTTATTTTTATTTCTTTTTCCTTATCTACTCTCCTCTCATTTATTTCATATTTCCAATTTTGTTTTTGCCATTTATTTTCCTTTTATAAACTTTAATGCTTAACTGAAAAATGGATGATTGATACTATTTTACTAATAAGTTATATTAATAATTTTATTTAAATTATTATTAATTTTCTTATTATTTTATTTAGCTTTCATTTATTACATCTTTCCTTTCTTTAATTTTCATTTTTTTCTCTATATTTATTTTCCTTCCACATTTATTTTGTTTCCAATTTTACTTTCTTTTAATTAGTTTCCATTGCTTTCCTTTTATAAAAAATCCTTCCATTTTTTAATGAATTTTATTTTGGTTTGATTTTTTTTCAAATTCACACTTGAACCAATTTTTGACCGGTTCGTCGATTTTTTCCGATTGGATCCATTTTTTGGTTGGCTCGAAGTTTCTTCGTTTTTGTCCTCAAATCGGACTGGATCACATACTGGTTCACGATTGAACTGATTGATATGGTCCAATTTTAATAACATTGTGAAATATACTTCATAATAATATCTTTTATGATTAAAAAATATTTTTCATGAAATAAAAGTTTCATGATATATGTGGAGCTCATGTCGAGCCAATTTGCCTCTCTGAAAATTTTGACCCAACATAAGACCACGATCAAAATTTTCTAATTCCATACATATATTTTTCAGACATATATTACATTTTTTTCAAAATGTCAACGTAATTTTTAAACTCAAATTTTCAATTTCTTTCTCTAATATTTTTAAAATGTAACCTATATTTAGGTTATAAAAAAAATATATTTCTTATGTGACATATATTCTTATATCATATATACTAATTATTAACATAATAATATCATATAAAAAATTAGCTCCCTGGATTGGTTCTGGCTGCTCGGATGACACTTTTGATATGACACAATTCTTTCAAACACGAACAATCACGAACACCAGCATGGTCAAACACGAGTAGACTGGTAAAGATGCGACACGAGCATGCACGAAATTCTATCTCTAATTATATCCAATTATAGTTCAAACTTTGATAAGCATCTTATTCAAAATTGCTCCTATATTTATATGTTTTAGGACTTTATTAGTTTATCAAAATTTTTTAGACCTATTTGTTTTAGATTTAGTTTTAAGTATATTTTACTCATTTTAGTCTTATTTCTAGGAGAATCAAAAGGTGTTGGACCACGAGATAAGGAGACTTGGTGGTGGGATGAAGATGTACAAGAAAAGATGCGTAATAAGAATAATTGTTTCAAAGCTATACACTTAGACAGTAGCTCTGACAATTGGGAAAAATATCGCTTGGCTAAAAGGGAGGCTAAGAAGGCAGTTAGTGAGGCCCGGGCGAAAGCATATGAGGGGTTTTATAAGGAGTTAGGGACAAAGGCCGAGGAACAAAGAATTTACAAGATTGCAAGGAATAAAGAGGAGTCAAGAGATTTTGATCAAGCAAGATGCATAAAAAATAAAGGCGATAATGTTTTAGTCACCGAAGAGGATATTAAGAATAGATGGAAAGAGTATTTCAATAAGTTATTCAATGATGGATGTGAAGGTTCCCGTTGCGAGTTGGAGGACTTGGTTGTTAGTGAAGGTGAACTTAATAGGTCATTTTATCGCAGAATTAGAGTTGCGGAGGTTAGAGAAGCTTTTAAGAAAATAGAGAATGGTAAAGCTGTTGGACCGGATGGGATACCGATTGAAGTTTGGAAATGTTTAGGAGAAAAATGTGTGTTGCGGTTATGTAAATTGTTTAACGAGATTTTACGGTCAAAAAAGATGCCTGATGATTGGAGAATAAGTACGTTAGTTCCTATTTACAAAAATAAAGGGGATATTCAGAATTGTGCAAATTATAGAGGGATTAAGCTTATGAGTCATACAATGAAGTTATGGGAAAAAGTGATTGAACATAGATTGAGAGTGGAGACTAGTATTTCTGAGAGACAGTTTGGATTCATGCCAGGAAGATCCACTACAGAGGCGATTTATTTACTAAGGGGAATGATGGAGAAGTATCGAAGTAGGAAAAGAGATTTACATATGGTTTTCGTTGATTTAGAAAAGGCGTATGATCGTGTACCAAGAGAGGTACTCTGGAAAGCCTTGCAAAAGAAAAGAGTGGGTGTTGCATATATTAAGATTATACAAGATATGTACGATGGGGCATTGACTAAGGTTAGGACACCAGGAGGAGAGACGAAAGCATTTCCTATAAGAATTGGCCTACACCAAGGATCATCTTTAAGCCCATATTTGTTTAACTTAGTTGTGGATGCTCTAACCGAGAGTATCATAGATGAGGTACCTAAGTGCATGCTCTTTGCTGATGATATCGTACTTTTAGCGGACTCAAAAGATGAGATTAATGCAAAATTGGAAATATGGAGAAACACGTTGGAGTCAAAGGGTTTCCGTTTAAGTAGGAATAAGACAGAGTATATGCATTGCAATTTCACGAATAGACAATTTAGAGGCGATTCGGAAGTTAGGTTAGGAGATGATATAATTTCTCAAGTGACAAAGTTTAAATATTTGGGATCAATTATAAGACAAGATGGGGAGATTGATGATGATGTTAACCATAGAATTCAAGCTGGTTGGTGTAAGTGGAGGAAGGCTACTGGAGTCCTTTGTGATAGGAAAGTACCCCATAAGGTTAAAGGGAAATTCTACCGCACTGCTATAAGACCAGCAGTGTTATATGGTAGTGAATGTTGGGCTATGAAGGGACAACATGAACATAAAGTGGGGGTAGCTGAAATGAGGATGTTGAGATGGATGTGTGGTCATACTAGAAAGGATAAGATTAGGAATGACCATATACGTGAACGAGTCGGAGTGGCCCCTATTAGCGAGAAGATGGTAGAGAATCGTTTGAGGTGGTTTGGTCATGTTCAGAGAAGGCCATTAGATGCGCCAGTAAGGAGGTAGAGCAAACAATCTGGAGTCCGATTAGAAGAGGGAGAGGGAGACCAAAGCGAACACTTGGCGAGCTAATAGAACGAGATCTATTAGCGAATAATATACCTAAAAATTTGGTTACTGATAGAGCGCAATGACGTCGTATGATCCATGTAGCCGACCCCACCTAGTGGGATAAGGCTTTGTTGTTGTTGTTGTTGTTGTTGTTGTTGTTGTTGTCGTCTTATTTCGTTATAGAAAAGATGATACGGGCTTGAAAATATGCGAAAGAACATGAGTATTACTCCTATTAAAATGTTATCATGAGGTGAGAAGGCATACTATGGTATTAACTTGATTTATAATTCAATTAGGTTAGTTATTCTTTAAATAAATTAATGTGAATGATCTATTTATATTATCAAGTTTGTCTTTTTAAATAATTTAAAATTAATTAATTAAGTTTATAATAATCATAACTTTCTACTTATTTTTTAATAAGACTAATGAATGTGTCATGCACGATTTTATTGACATCGTATCACGAATATTTTTAACCATCAGGCTTTTTATCTATGATTTTGATATATTATTAAAATTATCCATATACGAATATATATATATATATATATTTTGTAATGCCCCTAAAAATATAATCCAAATGTCTATTCGGCTTTTGGAAACATTACTCACACTTTACTTTTCTTACTTTGACTTAACTTTTGACCTTTTGGTCAACATTAAGTATACATATACAAAAAAATTAAAATCAAATAAAGTCTTAAATAAAGGACTAAAGTCACATATCCAACATCAACTAAGATTCAGTGTTATAAAATCTAAAATACTAACTATTGCATCAAAGTTTTACTAAGATACCTCACTAGACTTAGCCCATGTAATGTGCAATCATGTATGTAGTAATGAAGCTCCTTGTCATCCACGCTACTATCATCATCATCTAAGCTTGATTACTTGTAGGACCACATGTAGGGGAGAGCAATGTCCCATGAGCTAATTCCTAATATGTAAGGCTCAATATGATAAATCATGCTGGAAAAGATATTTCCATATACAGGCATATCATAAAAAATATGAATAAGGGCATTAGGACATCAATCTCATTGGATAACTTTTCTTCTAGCATTTAACTCTATATCTTTCTTTTGATTAGAACATTTCTTGTTCTGTATGATTTTTCCTTTGCTTTCATCTTTGACTTTCTTTTTATCTTTCTTCCTTTGATTCATTCATTCTTTCCCATTTATTTAACTTTCTTTCTTTCTTTCATCCTTAGAAGTTCTCATTTAATTTATTTCATCTTTCATCCTATGTCTTGTGAAAAGCTCTTCATCGAATATCATGACACTTTCTTGTATTTTCGTGAGTGGTTGTACATCATCATGACGACCCTATATGGTGGACAGACATTCCCATATGGTGGAAGTCCAGAGTTCGTTGCACAAGGTGAAGAAGCCCGCACAATAGGAATAGTGGCTAAATGTTTTACCTTCACGATCATGAGGTTTCATTGTTTTGCCTTTATTTACACCCCTACCTTTAGCTTCCATTTTTTCTCCCTTTGATAATCAATACACATGAAGACCCACAACTTCTTTTAATATGTCTCATCTTTTCTTAAGACTTTTAATTTTCCATTAAATCTTTCTTTAATAAGAATATCATACATTACATTATCACACATAAAAATCAATTAAAAATTCATCATCTGGAAAATGATCCGCATTGGAGATTGACACAACTTGTTTTTCGTCAACCATCAATTCACGAGATATGGTTTGTGTCGGGACATGGGCCGTTTTCATCTTGCGTGTTTCATATCTCTTCCTTGCTGGACATGGTCCATTTTTGGTTCGAGCGCAGTCCGTTTCTATTGGCATCATCCTTCTTCGAGAGGTCGACGTGGCCCGGGTTGATAGAACACAATTCCGATTGTTGTGTCATGACACAATCCATTTAGGATTTTGACATGGTTCATTTTGGTCTATTGATTTATAATAATTCTAATATTTTCTATTCATGAACCCAATTTGGTTTGATGATGGCAACTCTTAGGGTAGCACAATGCTCGAGTACAATGGAACACGACCTGCATTAGGGTTTCGCATGATCTGCCGCCAAGGCAATAGACTGTGTCTTGAAGTTACACGACCGGTGTCGATGCTGAGTTTTCTTGATTTTGTCCTAGCTGATTGACGCGGCCTGCGTCCTAGGCGACGTAGTCCGTGCGACCATCACGTTCCAAACATTTTCCTTTCGCCCTAATGAGTTTTATGTCAATTTTAGGGTTTAGGAACATGATTAAACTTCTAGGGGGAATTAGGCTATCATGGGGATAATCCTACCTAATTAAATCTATGGATTTAATCTGGCCGTCCATTTGATGTGATTAAAATGAGCCGTGTCCGAGGTGGGACACAATGTGTTTCATCCTTTTTTTATAAACGAGGTGTTACAATTTTGATAATAGGTCAGAATAAATTTAGAATTTGATGGGTGAGATTTATGTTTGCGTTGGTGTTAATAAAGTAGTGTGTGACATATAATTTTTTTCTATTATGAGTCATTAATTTCATTATGGTTTAAATAATTAATTAATTGACATAGTTAGTAATAAGCTAATTTACTTATTTTATCAATTAGTATATTTGTGATTTTGTTTGCTCATCTAGCCAACTTATGTGAACTTATCCATTAAGATTATTTTACTGTCTCATCTCACCTCTTATCAATTCCACGCCTCCTCCTTCTCTTATTTAACCGGTTGATCCATTATGAAATTTTTACCTAGTCAAACTTGAGGTAATGGAGAGCATCTAAATGGAGGTGGCGAGAATTATAATGGCATGAATAAGGATGTGAAGCTAATTTGGAAAAGCATATCTTTTAGTTGTTTGGATGATGCTTTAGAAGTTTGTTTCTATAGATTTTAAAAAGTTATGAATTGATAAGTGTATATATATCTATTTGGTTAGAATGAATATATATACCTAACTCAAAACTGTATCATAAATTGTGTACTTGAACACAAAATATGAAACTTAACAAAACTAAAGTTCTATCAAAGTAAAATAACCTCAAAACAATATGCCTAGAGGAAGTTACAAGAAAAACAAGTTATATTTATTAGTTTCTAGAATTATAACTAAAACATCAAAATACTTGTAATTCAGAATTTTTTGTAAATAAGTCTTGAGATAGATAAATATAAAATTAATATATCTTGAAGATTTCAAAGTCTACATTCAAACAAAATTAGTTTTACTTGATTTGGACATCTATAGTGAACATTAAAAATAAAATCATTCATATGTGTCAATCTCATAGAGTTCATTATTGACCTACTTGTGTAACTAATTTATTTTAATTACTAAAAATTAGTTGTTCATGATAAATTCTAAAAAAAATAGTTATTTATCTTATGAACATTTACTCTCCTGATTATTTATTTAAGATTATAAATTAATATGAATTGATAAAAATGAGTTATGCATCATTTTTTATATCCATTTGTGCCGGTCAGCATTTCAATATATGGATATTTTGAAAATATTGTCGTTGTGATTGATTGTGATTATTGAATGTTAATACAATTTTCGAATAAATTGTGTTAATGTGTTTCCAATGTGGATTTGAGTTTCAATATCTATCATGTCACTCTAAATGTTTGAATAAACCTATAACAAGTGAAAGATTATGTAATACAATATCAGTAGAACTGCAATTAAGTGCCACACGAAATAAACTACGGAGGTCACTTCTAGAATTCATTAATCGGGATTCCCAAATTGTGTAATCATACGATGATTCCCAAGCAAAACCTTTGGGGTAATAGTTGAATGATATGATGATTTGTTAACAGGTAAAAATATGCTAGCAAGTGCACTTATCGATCAAACAATAAAGTGTTAAGAATAAAGATTTTTTTATCGACAAGGAATTAACTTAGCTGATTATCTAATTTCAGAGGCTAATACGAGACAATATTGGGTTTTATTAATATTTCAATTTCAAAAAATAAAATAGAAAGATAAGATAAAGTATAAACTATAGCTAATAATGATTAGGCCTTAGATGATGAATAAGTAGAAACAGTAGATTCTAAACTCTGCAGTAATCAAATGAAACAATTAAGCATATAATTGAATTCTCAAAAGGATTAAGAACATTTAAGATATGACATGTTCTAATGGATAACTCAACTATCCTAAAGTCTAGTAAAACTAAAAGCTTCTTAACAACTCTACTTTTAAATTACTCAAACTTATGACGCAAAAAGATGTGTTCCTAAATTATTGAATAAGTCTTAACGACATAATTCAACATACCACAAATTTAATAGTTCCTAATAGGCCTAGAAAGATAGGACATGAATTGCATAAAATAAACGAGTCACACTACACTGTTAATAATCAACTGTTTTATTAGAATTTACACAACAATCATGTTCATGAAAAAATGAAAGAAACTAACATCGAAAATTAATATAGGGTTCACAAGTTTGACACAACATTAAAAATATTAAAAACTATAAAGATTATTTAAAAGATATAAAAAATATTACACCGGTATAAAGTAGAACTTAGAAAATACTCTTTTGAAAATCGAAAGACTTATGCACATCTTCATTACGAGTATACTACACAAAATTCTTCTTAGCAATCCTTATAAGTGCTGCATTCTTGGCTTCAAGGCTTTGGTTGACTGCTCCTAACGTTTGAATTATACTCAAAAGTTTCCATAAAATTAAGAAGATTTGGTAACCTTTTCAAGTTATAATAACAAAATTCCTTTAAAATTCATAATTAATTTTATAGCCTGATATAAACCCTTCAAAACACTTTTATCTTCTTAACTATGCTCTCTTTTTTTGTCCCAACGAGTTTGAATATGTTAGGAGCCCCTTTCAACTCCTCTTACTAAGAAGTATAAGAAAATATCATTTTTCATCTTCAATTTCGCGTCTCTTTCTTGAGTTGAACTTTTAGACTTCAAAACTCTCCCAAATTTGTTAATTAGGAATATGTCTCTAATAGTTCACAAGAACTTGTATAATGATCAAAAGTATTTCTATAAAGTTTTAGCTCCTTTTCCTAATTAAATTGGTCAAACAACTCATTCCTAATTGAATTAGGAATATAATAGAAATTATTTTCTATTTATTTTCTTCAAATGAATTAATTCATATTTGAGATAGGAAATGAGTTCTTGTCCAATTGTTCTCTTAATCCATTCTCGTTTGAAGAAGAAATAATGTGAGTTCTTTCGGCATTGAAATCACTTCAAAAGCTTCAAAATTGAATAATGAGTAGTTTGTCAGATGTCATGATGGGATTTAACAACCTGTGATATCTTGTGTCCAAGTAGGAAAACTCTCCATCGTGACCCATGACATGATATCACAACCCGTGAATCCATGATGAACAAGAAAATGGTAAGTGATTTATGTTGTACTTACGACCTGCGATATGATATAGTGCCCCGTAATGAATTGATTTCCAATATTGCTTAGTGTTGCTGATATCAACATGCTCTTTGTGACTCATACGATTGTAATATAATGACTCATGACATCTTAATAAATAGAATTAACTTCACTGTCACGGTCGTGATATGCAGTTGTGGCTCATTATATTCATCTTTTAATGTCACAATCGTGAACTCTTGTATGGATTGTAAATCCAAAATGTTGATTCTTTTTAGTGTAGATTTGATTTTATTCATTGTGCAATATCTTAGCACTTATTTGCT
Source organism: Pontederia paniculata (assembly GCA_001647135.1). Taxonomy (NCBI): domain Eukaryota; kingdom Viridiplantae; phylum Streptophyta; class Magnoliopsida; order Commelinales; family Pontederiaceae; genus Pontederia; species Pontederia paniculata. The sequence continues at coordinate 478 of LTAE01007801.1, read as the reverse complement.
TCCTCCAAGTAGTAAATTTTAGAATAAATATCAAAATTTGGGTAGATTCATGATTCAAAGAAATAGAAATAAATAACCAACGAAATGGATGCATGTTATGTCAAAATTAATTAAAATAAATTTGAATGCATGCTTAAATATATGTTGAATTTCGCATGCATCAAACTTGATGCGAAAAATGCTGAACACGTAATTCAAAATGCTAGCAAGTGCACTAGTCGAACAAGTAATAAAGTGAAAGAGTAGAGTGTCGAACACACGAGGAACTATAAACTTATCTAATCCTAGCGGTTAATAGGAGATAACATTGATTTCAGGTTGATTAAATTCTAAAAACAAAAAAGTAAAACTAAAGTAAAGATTGTATTTACAGAGATAAGAATTGATGACTAGGGCCTAGATGAAACATGAAGTTATACGCATCGATAGTTCTCACAGAAATAACTACTCATACAGATTTTTAATACTTATCTTTCAG
>LTAE01007800.1:0-18952 GCA_001647135.1 Pontederia paniculata | reverse complement strand
TTTTGATATATTATATGATATGTTTCAATGTTATATGATAGAAATGTTATGTAACCATTAAATGCTAATTATTATAGAATAAAATGTCTATGAATTGTTAAGTCGAGAAGAACTTGTCTATATAATATGATTTTTCAAATATTACAGACATGATTATGAGAATAGTGAATTAGTTGATTATAATTATGTCATATGAGTTATAAGTATGCTTTATGTTAGAATTTTAATATTCTATTATCATGATTTACATGTTTATTTTGACCCTACATACGAGTCTGCTCATGCAAATGATGTATATGTATGTGTGTGTGTATATATGTATATGTGTATCTATATATATATATATATAATTTCTTGTATTTTTGGATCTTGCAGGTAGATGGAGGATGGTCAATACTCGTGACATGGGTTGGCACATGGAATTGAGTCCTAAAGAGTTTACAATTATTGTGTACCATAATTGTTTATATTTATATACGCATGGAGAACAAAATTAAATATTATTTTAATATATTTTTAATCATGGTGGAATGATAGATAGCGACCGATCTCTCAAGTTAAGATTTTTTTTATTTCCCGCTTCCGCTATCTCGAGGGTCGAGGCATTACACTCATAAGGGTTCAGTGATCTCCGCACGAACAACGTTTGGAATTTGCTTTTGCTTTCTCATTATTTTGGTAGTGATCTTTGTCAATGTATTTCTAATATTTATGTATCCTCGAGAGCCAATGATGATGTGTGAGTTTGGGATTCAAACACCCATGACCTTGCAAAGGCCAAATCGATTTATGATTTTTGTCCGCCAACAAGCTTGTCATAGTCTCGAGAGGAGGGCAGTCTTGATCGAAAGTTTGACAAATTCATGTTCCCCAAAAGTGTATTTCTTTCTATGAAAACTCTTGCACAAAAAAACTACCTACAATGGATTATATTGCTAGGTTTAATCACTATGTTGATAAGTCTTGCAAACTATGTGGTATGGCGACAGAAAAAACTCTCATTTATTTTTCCAATGTCCTATCACGCATCAATTATGGTCAATATTTTATATAAGGTTCCAGATCGTACACGTGTGGGATACAATGAATGGATTCAGGAGGGCACACATCTGCATAAAGTTTCCCAGCACCAATTCAATTCTCTTCGCTTTTTGTCTCTACAGAATTTGGAATCTACGCAATAACATTCACTTTCGATCAAAATGTGTAATCATCGAATCTGTTCGGAATAGAGCTTCGGCAGGACATGGTGAATATATCGTATACCACACATTTGAGGCACATGTCTCCAAGACCTATTCGCCACACAAGCTGACTTTAGACCTTGTCACTTATAGATTAACTTTTTGTCATATATACGTCTTGGGGCCATCCAACTAGTAAATTACATAGCAAATAAGATATTTTGTCCATTTTTTTGGGAGGACTCGTCAGCTCATGAGATTCGTCGAATGTTGTACTCCTATAACTCGGATCCTTTTGCTACTAGAAATGCATGAATAGCTTTTATTAAAAAAATTCCATTCATTAGAATCTTTACCTTCTTATTCTTTGTTAGCTTAGTCATGTTTTGAACTGTGATGCAGTATAAAACGTCCTTCCATCAAGGACAGTGGCGGAGCCAAGAAATTTTTGAGTGGGTTCACTCAATTAATATAATAATATATAAAATAATAATAAATATCTAATATATAAATATTTTATATTATATTAAATAGGATTTATTTTCTAAATTTTGTTAATCATATATAATTAGTAACTTTATATTATCTCGAATATCATATAAACTATATTTAATGGTAAAAAATTCAGTGTAAGTCATTAGAAAAATAAGAAAAAAAGTTTATAACAGAAAAAAAATATTATTTAATATAAAAGAAAAAATAACTCACAATTAATCACAATTAAAATTAAAGTAAATTAATCACACAATTCACATATTTGTTGCATTATTTGAAAATATTATATTTAAAAGGGGAATAAAAAATTATGAGCCACCAAAAAAACTCAGAAAAAACAATGTTAAAATTGGTGTTGATGAGGGATTCGAGCCTAAGACCACATATTTTTACCATGATGCTTTTACCAGCTGCACTGGGTGCAAAATATGAAATAATTAGACAAATGTAATTATCCAGTGCCTTCACTTGCAGGCACAAAAAGGCACCTAGCTCCGTCTTTGATCAAGGATATGAACTCTTTCTCATGTTCCGACGGTGATTAAACAGAAGAGAGCTTTGGAATAAGAAGGGTGTTTCACATTGTTAGTCCGATTCGTTTGGGCAGACAAATGACTGTTGACAACCCCCCACCAAATCAGCCCATGAGGGGGTGGTGAGGCCAAACCAATCTACCACCTCCTTTGGCTCGGGTAATGGCAATGGAACCCCTCCCCCTTACCTTTTTCAAATTTCAGAAGTGGCAATATATTTGATGAATCATTGGCCTGAAATCAAAATTTAGCAATGGTGTTGGTGGAAATGCAAAAGACCTTATGGGCATTTTTGTTTTGATGTATACGATAAAATTTTTGTTTGGTTTACCGTACTTGTTGTTGCTGGATATGAGTTGCATTTACATGTTAAATGGGCCCACTAGGAGAGAGAGTGAGAGTTGGAATAGGTTTTTAGGAAAGAGAACATGTGAGTTTCCAGTGTGAGGTCCACTAATAATTATGAAAGAAAATTAAGAAATATGAGGATATTCAAAATTAATAAAAGAAATTTTTTTTGTTATAAATTTATTAAATTTCACTAATAAAAAATTACGAAATATATTCAATAAATAAATATTTAAAATATCTTTTTTTAATTTTAGAATAATATCACATATTAAATTTTCAACTTTTTCTTGTCAAACATTTTTTATTTATTTGTTTAGTATAAGTTAATTATAATATATTTTACATATGAAAGTAAAATAAAGATAATGAAAAATTTATTTAAGCTGACTTATGAATTATTAAACTAGCATTACAAACTTAAAAACTAGTAATAAATAAATTTAAATAAACAATAAAATGTTAAAAACATAAATAATAACTAATAAAAATAAAAATAACATAAATTATAATTAGAATAAAAAATAATTGATAACAAAATAAAAGTATAGTGAGAAAGATATAAAAATTATAAATTAAATGAATAAAATATTAAAGAAATTAATTTTAAATTTAATAGATACATATTCTTAAAATTTTAGTTATACTCTTAATATACTTAAGAAATATAAAATTAAAAAATAAATAACATAATTAAAAAGTAAATAAATTATCCTAATAAATAAACAATATTAAATTACATATATTCATGTAATAAAGTGAATTATTTTTATAATAAATAAAATAAATTTTATTCTAATTAATCATTTACATCATATTTCAAATATCAACTAAACAACGTAATTTATTTTCTAAAATTTTATTTATATCTATCCATATTAAGGAAATGTAACTCTTGTAAATACAAATCTTATCAGAATTTTCAACTACAACCATTTATATTTTGAATTTACAATTACATCAAACCAAACTACCTTATAAGTTTGTCAATGTGTCTCTCTTCCCTACACATACAAGCTTGTAAGAGGCATACGACTCTTCGTGATCCGTCTTCTTTGTTTTCTTCAAATTTAACCTTCATTTCATAAGTATCGCATGATTCCGGTTTACTAGAGAGCATTTTTTTCATTATAACAAATGCGTAAAAGCAAATCCAATAACTGACATAGTGTATGCATATCTACTAATTGGCTAAAAGGCTCAATTTGTTGAGGTTGCATTCATGCAGCCAGCTTATGGTAACATGACAGAATCATTAATCAAGTTCAGCTTCTAACATGAATAGTTTTTTTTTTCCCAAAGGTTTCTTCTTTTCTCTTTTCTTTTCATTTATTAGCAAATATCCTCATGAAAAACTATAAGGATAATTTATTGTGTATGATTACTAGCAGATAATTAATTCAACTCGAAGAAAGGGTGCCTCTCCAACCTTTGTATTTGTTGGAGTCTAAACCTAGGACCACTAGCTTTCGCATTTCACTAGCCGATAATTATTTGGACATTTTTTCATAGGCAGGGGGAGGGGGTGCCAATGCACCCCCTGAAATATAAAAAGTTTAGTAGCAGTGCTGCTCATACGTCGACAATTGGATTTTTGGTAAGAGTCCTTGATATATAAGTATAGGTGCAAGGTTCGAATGCATGAGACAAATTGAAAAAAAATGTTCTAATAAAAAAAGTGAAGATCTACTTATAAAATAGTTCAAGAAAGAGTCATCTCATTTTCCGTTCTTTCGAATTCTTCTTTCTGCTACATGTATATTTATTAGTTGTTTTTTTTTCTACTCAGTCAGCCCAATTAAATTTGTGCTTCACCATCCTATCTTAAATGTAATAATGTAATTAACTTATCTATATAATTAACACAATTTGTATTGAAGAAACCATCAAAATATTTTTCTTAAAGCTAATTAAAGCTTCAAAAAAAATCTTGGAATCTAATAGTAAGTTTTTTTCTATATAATTATTTTTTTATTATAGTTATTTTCTTTTGCTTTAACATCATTTTTTTTCACGTTAATTATTATTAATTTATATTTATTTGATTTTAAAGAATAATATATTTAAATTTTATCTAGAATTTATTGTGATATTATTTATCTTTTTTCAAATTAAATATGTTTATACTATGTTTATTTACTTACTTTTGTAAACTATTTTCTTAATTATTTTACAATTTGCCCAAATTTAAGTTTAATGCTAATATTTTTTTCAATTAAATATGAAAATAGAGAAAAATATCATAATTATTTAAAATACTTTTATATTATTTGTTATACTATTTTAATTTTTTTGTAATGACATTAATTTAAAATGTGCACCTTGTCTAGCTCCGCCTCTGCATCTTTTAGATACTTCAATTAATCCTAGTTTAATTACTTTAGACATCTTCAAGTTACTTCAATCGTTCCTACTTTACATGTGTTCATTCTCCTTTATATGTAGCTATGCTGCTATCCTCGTAGTGTTTAATAACTTGATTCCCAACTTGCTTCTAATCAATTATGATAGCAAGAATGCTTTATCCAAGGAAATTGCAGGCTTAAAGAAGTCGGTAGCATATTGGAAGGAACAAGCAGGAAAAAGAACAAATGATTAGAATGTTGTGAACAGAAGTCAATTTTTCTTTTTCACTTTCTAGAAATCATAACAATTTAAGTGCTCTATCAGAATGGAGCAAATACAATTTCAGGATTCATGAACTCGGACAATATAACAATTAAAAATACCATATACGCAATGAGGTACAAGGAATTATGTACATTTATTTTATTTTCTAAAAATTGAAAGGAAAATAATGAAAAGTGGATGCTACCTCTTTTACTGTCTACTTGATAAAAGTAGCAAGTATGTTGTTATGAAGTGGGTCTGAAACATGTTCAAATAGGTTCTCTATAGGACCTTTGCCAGTCACAGCTGCTTGAATGTAAAAGCCTAACCAAGCAACCATAGCCAAGCGGCCATTTTTTATCTCTTTCACCTTAAGCTCTTCAAAAGCATTTGGATCCGAAGAAAGTCCAAGAGGATCAAAAAGTATGCCCCCAGGATAATTTATATCACCAGGTAAAAATAAACCCAATGGCTCCAAAGCCTCAATGCCACAGTATCTAGCATACTCTGGTCCAACCTGTTAACAATAGAAGTAGCTAATTAAGTGCTAAATTTCAACATCCTTGAAAATAATAGTAATCTGAAAGTGTACTTTCGTTCTAGACTTACAAATTCTATGTTAAAAAATATATTTTTTCATTTTTCAGTCAAAAAGTGAAAGCAAGAGCCCTATGCTAAAACCAGTTTTTTTTTTTAATAACGAAGAATAAGGTTTCTGTTGGACTTTTTTCTCATCTTGTTTCATAGGATTTGAAAACTTACCATGTACAACAGAAAAATTCACAATAGTTCCAGGAATATAAATATTGAACAACTGATGCCAGAAAGTCTAGAGAAATAGGACTATTAGCACCGATCATCATAAAAAGATCCACATTCCCTCAGAGATAAAGGGAAATAATAGATTCACATTATTTATTGATATGGGTGCATAGTGAGATACCTGCACTCAGAATTTCAGATAATCTAGCATGTGAAAGATAATTTTAAATATATGTTTTGGTTAAGTACATAAGAGGCATGAACACTATGAATTCAGGGCATACGTGGTACCATGAGAAATGACACATCAATTCGTTTTGTGAGTCTAAAATGAGATTTTATGCAGGTGCCTCTAACAAAGAAACAAGTGAAATAACTATTTAAAATTTCCTAAGCAAAGGTTCAAATCACTACCATTAGAAGAACTTGACAGATAGCTATGACAAGGACACCTTGACTGCCAGCTATATGAAGTCCAGGAATACCAAGATAATCAAGGGTGTCGCCCTGCAAAGGGAAAAATGCCATCATTATAAAAAATCAATATCACAAGAAACAATAAATAAGGATCCAGCAAAAAATTAACAGGTTTCCAACTTTCGTGGTAATAAAATTACTCAATATTTTATTTTCTCTATCAGCTTGCTTTGGAATGTATTTTCTCTTAGACACTAGTATTGGCGTATCAGTCATCTACAGTTCAGGCTGCTACAGGGAAAAAGGAAAAGGATCATTTACAACCAAGATGCATATATATCAGCAGGTGATTTTAGCTATTTGACATACTATAAACTCATAATTTTTATATCATAACGTTGGATTTCTAGTTAAGTGGCAGCAACTAGTCCATGAAGTAACAGATGGAAAACGAAAAAATGATATAACATCCCTCAATGTTCATTAATTTGCTCCTAGAGTGGTGTAGTGCACCAAGTTTCCTAGTCCCCATGTGTTTTTTCATGCCACAAGATTTGTTGTATACATAAAAGAATCCATAAAGCAATGATCTCATTACTTGCAAAATTCATATGGTTTCACATGGACCTGCTATGGAATCACTTGAAAAAGCTAACGAGGACAACAGAAATAAGAGTTACAGAAACCTCACTTGCACAGGCATACAAGCGAGCATTGCTTGCATGCTCCACAAGTTCGTACAATAAGCAATACAAAGCATTAACCTAAATTGTTTTCTTTTGGGTAGAAATTAATGTAAATAGTCTTGGAAACTGATAAACTCTATTGAGATTTGTACCTGAAGTTTAGCATACCCCACCTTCCACCACACTGGTTCCAGAAAATGGACAAAACCAAAATGGTCTAATAGTTCAGGAACTACAACGCCAAGAGATGCTAGCATCGCCCAACGGGCATGGAGAATTTCAAAGCTGCAATTATATATGAACCATTAATTTGATATTTTTAGCAACGTTTTGTGTTATTAAGAAAAAAACAAATGAAATAGTAAAAACATCAAACGCTTGATACATTAGCAATATATGTATATTTAGCAGCCAGTGCTACTCAAAAACCAAGGGCATTTCTTTTTCAGTGCTAACAAATGATATCCAGAAGGATACTAATAACTGGCTTAGGCGATTCCTATGTTCCATAGCACCATCTAAACCAATCAACTGCTAGTATGGAAAAGTTAATCTGAACATTCAGGTTTGGTGCACCATTTGTTTCTTAAGTCACATTAGAGCATAGGAATTTCAAAATATTGAAATGACACAAATCGTTAAAGAAGCAGGAACATTATTAAGCAAAAGATGAGATATTAAAGAAAAAAAAATTGTGTGTGTGGATGGTGGTTGTTGATCAGAAATTAAAGCAAGAAGAAGCAAATCAAATGAACCTTTTGATTCAACCAACTTTTCAGCATTCTTACATATGAAATTTCAAGTAAAATATAGAATGGTACTTGAAGTAGCTTTGGAAAGCCGCAGGATCCTTGGCGAGACCTGCGACATCAAATCCGTAATCACCAGGAAGCTCTCCAGTGAGGTAAGATGGGTACTCGTAAGGAATCGGACCAAGCCATCGAGGCCGCCCTTCCCCATACCATACACTGGTTCAATTGCAACAGTTAACACAAAGAAAGAACAATTCTTTGCCAATCATACTACGTTTACAGACATCATCTGTACCTTTCATCTCTGGCCTGGCGAGCGAGGGCTTTAAAAGTGGAGGACTTGGTGATGGCGTCCCTCTTGGTGTCTTTGAGCCTGCGACGAAGGGTCTCACCGAGAGAGCTGTTGGCGACGGCCTTGACGGCGGCGAAAGGGACGGCCGAGAAGATGACAACCCCAGCAAGCTGCATGCATGCATGCATACAATTAGTACATCGAATCAATTAGAAATCCAGTTGATAGGTGAAAAATTCCAGCTTCCTCGATACCTCTTCCCATGACGCTCTCAAGACCATCCCCCGCCGCCGCCGCTGCCGCCAATTGTGGTTGCTACGAGGCGGAGCAGGAGAAGGAGAATTGGGCCTCGACGAGCTGAAGGGGATGACAGGGCGACCGAGCCAAGAACAAAAAGAAGATGCAGAGGAAGCGGAGGAGGAGGAGGAGGCGGCCGCCGGCGACGATGGTGGACCTGGTGGTAGTGAGAGGAGCAGCGAAGCCGCCATGATGCCCCTCTTGGAACTGCGCTGGGCGTCGATTTCCCAACAATGGACCAACAGCCACAACCTTTTTTTTCTCTTTCTTTTTTCCTTCACATAAATAATTCTATTTTTTTATCGCTAAATCATTCGATATTGGTTTATTAGGACATTAGTTAATTCAATATAGTATATCAAAATGTCAAATTTACGAATTTTAAAATAAGTTACTTGATGACATTATATATGGATATATTTTTTATAATAAAAAAAAGGTGTATTATCGTCATTCTAAAATTTTTAGTATCACTCTTTTTTTAAAAATTATTTTGCCTTTTACTTTTGACATTAAATTTCATAATGATATATAAAATATTATATATAGTAAAGATGATATTTACATATATATATATATATATATATATATCAATAAAAAATAATGTTTTTGAGACGTCGGATGTAAAAATTCAACTTATTTATTTATTTGTCCGAGGAGTATCGAAAGTTGTATTTTAACATCTAAGATATTTGAATTTTTTTTTTTCATCTCGTTTTTTTTATTTTAAAATTAGTTCATTAATAACTGAATCAATATTCTGATCGTAATGATTTTATTTGAAAAATGAATAACCAATTAGTTTAACTAATAATATCCGCACAACTTCAGTACTAGTCAATTTTATGTTAATTTCTTATGGGAATTTTATGTTAAATTTAAATAGACTACTTTAATCATTTATCTAAAAAATTAGACTATTATAATCCCTTATGTATGATCGTGCCTATGTAACAACTTTTGTTTTAAAATAAATGAAATTAAAGAAATTAAGGACTCGAATTTTCAGATTGAAAATTTACTTTTCTTATATTCATTTTGCTAAATTTTTTTTCGATTACAAAGGGAGACCCATGGCCTAATACTTGAAAGGAAACATTGAAAATAAAGGGGCACGTATCTCACGGTGGGATTCGAACTCGAGACCTCTCGGTGCTCAAATCGAGGGGTGAGCCATTGCACCACACCCTTGTTACCTTCTTTTGCTAATTTTAAGACACTCTTTTCACATTAGAAAATAATAAAAATTGGCGTATTATTATTATTATTATTATTATTATTATTATTATTATTATTATTATTATTAGCTCTCCTCTACATCTTTTCTTTCCCTTCCTCTTTTCTTCTTGTCTCGCTGGTCGCCGCTGCCGTTCCCCGTGAAGTCTCCGGCCGGCTGACCATTCGACGGTTTGCAGAGTTCTCTTCTCCGCTTGCAAAGAGACAGGCAGAGGAGCGATCCAACCGAAGGAAGTGTTGGAAAGCTTCGCCGTCTCCTCCTCAATTCCTACCAATCCCCAAATCCCAAAAGATTGCCTTTTTTTCCCTTCCTTTTCCTACTTTCCGTTGTTTCTCAAGTCCCTAATCGCTCCATTTTTCTGCACAGCACAATCAGCAAAGGTTCGTGACGAACCCTTCGATGACATCAATACTGATTTGTCTTGTTTAATCTCCTTCCTATAAGTTTGCTGTAACAACATTGTGTTTAATCTCCAACTTTGTTACTATGATGATGAAAAGAATAAGATCTAAAACCCCCACGGTGCTTGCATCCTTGGTTACTACTTCCCCCTTTCTGTTTCCTTATTCTGCTTTTTAATTCATCAATGGAACAACAGTTGTAGGTTGCAATTCAATCCAAAAATGGTTTGTTCAACTCTAAGAAGTCCAATCCTGAACCACTTTTTTGTTCCGCATTAGTTGTAGTACTTTAGGTTGGTTTTTGTTGCCGCTGAAGCCAATTTAATTGTGTACAGGAGTAATAGATAGAATTGCTGATGGAGTGTGTAGTTCAAGGAATCATTGAGACACAGGTACTTCCTTTACAACATCAGTGCTGCTGCTTTGTAGTCTGATTGCCTTTTGGTGGTATGAAATGTATTGTATTATTCCTGTCTCCAAGTCAGTCAACCTTTAACAAGCTTATTATCATTCCATTCGTTTCTTTAATTTGCTTAAATGAAGACACTTCTGATGAAGTGAAGCATGACATACAGAAAAAAAAAGGTGTTCTTTATACAGACAGACAGAGAAGAATCAAATCTTGAACCTGTAGTTAGAGTTAAGAAGGAAGATTTCCTCAAATCATGGATGGAATGCATGTTTAAGTCAAGCAGATGCCCTTGTTTTTTCAGTAGACTGCTGATTTAGATCAAGTACCAACAGGGATGTAAAACTGACATGCCATTTCAAGAACAATGTTCACTTCTAAGAAACTTAAAAATTTCCCCATTAAACCACTTTTTGTTTGTTTCCCTTTTCAAGTTTTTTTAGTGCTTGCTTTAGATTGCTAAATGCATTGGGGGTACTACATTCTAGGGTAGAACCAAATACTTGATTCTATATATTATTGTTTGGAACATCATAGCTTTGTTGCTAATGCTCAAAGAAGAAAACTTCCTTTTGTTTCTAGTTACCGGTAACTGAACAATAACCTAGATGTTCAGTTCAATGTGTCCATCCCCATCATAGTTTTTTTTATCTAATATGGAAATATGTGGTGTTTCTTTGGCATGACGGTCATGCTTGTTTCAGCATGTTGAGGCCCTTGAAGTCCTTCTCCATGGTCTATGTGGTGTTCCAAAGGAGCGTGTCAGGGTTCATGAGATATGCCTGAAGAGCGGACAAAGCCTTGGTAAAGTACTTTGTTGCATCAATGGCCTAGTTTCATAATGAGTACGGCAACAACTCATAGAAAGACTTTTCCTTTCTGTAATATTAGGCGTGGTGCCGTCTGAGGTCCGTCTCTTGTGTGATTTAGCGCAGCCTACACCGACTTGGTAATACCTCAAATTCAACTCGAGAGAAATGCATTCTCATGTCTTATCTAGTGTAGATAATAATGTATCAGTCTTGCAGGATTGTACGACATGTTGGAGGAGCGATGAGAGGTGCTGGTGCTGAGCAACTCTCTGTTTTAGTTCGAACAATGGTTGAGAGCAAAGTCAGCAACAATGTTCTGCGCTTCTTTTATGCCCTTGGCTACAAGTTGGATCATGAAGTTCTGAAGATGGGTTTCGCCTTCCGATGTCATCGTGGTGCGCCACTTACCATCACCGTGACTTCTGCTAACAAAATGCCAAAGCTTCATGCCACCGACGAGGCTGTGCCGGTGACACCTGCCATACAGTTGGTTGAAATTACAGCACCTGCTGCTGCTGACAGCTACAATGAAGTAGCGGCCGCTGTTTCTTCTTTTTGCGAGTATCTGGCACCGTAAGTATTAATGAATCCTTTTAATTGTCTCCTGAAATTTCACTGTCTTGATAAATTGTTTCTGTAGGCTCCTGTATCTCTCAAAGCCTGGTGTTTCAACTGGTGTAGTTCCCACTGCTGCGGCAGCAGCAGCTTCTTTACTATCAAATAGTGGTGGTAAAGTCATATAGTTGGGGCACACCATGGAGCATGGATTTCTGCTGAGACTTCAGTGTAGGTTCAGTTTAGAGCAAAACATTCCCGGTGGTCGATATTAAGTAAACAAACCGTATTTTTGGATTGTAATTCTCGATGTGTTCATGTTCAGATTCTTCAGAAGCACGAGGAAATCATAGTAGAAATTGAGCAACAAAAGTAAGCTTGACATCAGTTTACAAGAAAAAACTATGATACTTGTCAGACTACGGTGTAATGTAGTTTCAGGTGGCAGATATCAGTTTTGAATCCTTTAGAATTCCCTCTTAGTACGGCAAATTTGTAGCTTGCATATTATCCTAACTTTAACATTTTTAATCTTGATGTTTTTTTTCTCGGGGAGGATTGCCATATATTCCGATCCCTACAGCATTCTCATTATATGTAAGACTTCAATTAATTGATGGCACAAGGTCGGCAAAGTTCTCTTCGTAAAACGCCTCAAACAAATGCGAGTGCCCTTCATCAAAACATGTTGAGGGAGAGTATACTTGAGACGAGAACAATTTGTTATTCAAACGCCGTCAAGTGGACGACTTGTTTTACTTCCTAACAATGATTAAACCTCACTTAAATAAGCTTACAAATAAGAACGATTGCTTTAAGATGCCTACAAAAAAAATTTATAGCATACTAATGATCTAATAAATATAATGGAAAAATGATGCTACAAAAAAATTTTCGTAGCATGGTAATGATCTAATAAATTCAAATAACTTTATTTACAGAATACGATAGTGATCAAGGCATTCCATAATAAGTTATTCCTTTTTTTTGGGGTCGATAAGTTATTCCTTTGTTTATCAGTCACTTCGGCTCACTCTTACATATATAACTGTCTCCTATCAGAAGTTTGGCTTATCCGAACTAATAACCTGAGGAACATAGTAATATCAGAACTGATCAACATGTCTTTACTTATTCCTTATCATTCTTTTTTGTACATAAATTTTATGTTTAATTTCAGTTTCAAAGGTCTATCAATAAGAACTGCTTCAGGGTTCTCAAAATATCGATCTCAATTGTACACAAATTCACTGAAAAAAAAAAGAAAAATTGACAATAAATAAGTCCAAATCTTAACTAGTATTTCATCCTACAGGCCCAAGTACTTTTTAGAATTACTTAGGTTCAAAACATTTTCCTCCTAAATCAATCGTCCAAAAGCATGAAATATGAAGATTGACCTAACTACGATTGCTCATTTACATATGACTACAAGGGTAAGCTCATACGCAGCCTGGAGAAGATAAAATATATTGACTAATACAGCTCTTAGTCTCAAGTCAAAGGTAACCATCATAGTTGAGTCAGTCTTGAATCTTTAACTAAGTTCTGATGCATCACAAGTTTCACCAAGGGAAAGCACGTGCAACTGCCTGAGAAGTGACATCATTATTGTTAGGCAAAATATACCGAAGAAACATATAGGAAAATATGAATACAAAAAACAAAATAACAAAACCTGCACTGAGTTGTTTAGTAGAATCTGATCCGCTGCATCATAAATCCGACATATCGAAAGGTGCCCGTACAAATAGCTGGCCATGCAAGGTGACCACCGCAGAAGTCTGATGAGGATCAATTCGCGAAGGCAAAGTTATGACCTGCACTTAACATTACATGTAAGTTTGAGAATCACAGTATTGTTCACCTTAAGAAAGTTTGGGCTTAACCTTTTTAAAAGGAGTGACCCCCCAAGGATTATCGGGTTGCTCAGGCTCACCAGAAATGATCAAACGGCCTGCAGGATCTGACTGAACTTGCACCTGAAGGATTGAAGAGGCAAACATCTTTAATAAACAAACATGTGTTTTCCCTGCTTTTATATCGCCATTAAATTTCACTAAAGCCTCAACCAAGAGAAAGGCATGCCCCGTACCTCTTCACGCAATAGTCCAGGAACTAGAGCGTAGACTTCAAAGCAGTCTTTCTGTAGGAAAGACATTTCCATTTAAAATATGTAGAAGTAATTAGATTGAAATAGGTGCTCATTCCCCGATTCCTTGCGGGATCTAAAATATTATGTCATACAAACAACTTACAGTTCTCCGGACATTTATCTTGACCCAGTCAGCAGGGTTACCAACATCAACAACCATTATATCACCTCTGCCAGCAGAAGAAGTGTTAAGTGTTGCTTGATCGAAGAATACCAATAGATATTTACAAAAAACATTTTAATTGTATCCTAGCGTCTACCTAACCACTCTGTCTGACATCTTATTATGAGTGTGAAGTTGTCATTCTTTGTAACCACAGTAAACAACATCTAGGCAATCCATGTTATAAGAAGAACATTAAGGAGAGATTGAAAAGCGTACATAACAGCGCTATTTGAAAAGTCATCAATGAATCAAAAATTTGATTTTTGTACTATTTTCTTCTGCTTATTTAACTTACAGACTCTACATAACTCTTTTTTCCCGTGGAGGCGTGATATCTAATAGAATGGATCAGAACCACATTATTCTGTATTATGCCAGCCACAAAGGCATTTTAATTATATATTACTTAAAAAAACACTTGCAATTCCATCATCATTCACCTTGATGACATTCAAGAAGAAGAGTTTTATCTAGGATATGACACAAAATTTTGGAATTATACTTGCTGAAGGATAACACAACGGGGTCACACATTAAGTAGGAAGCAAATAGTTTCTCGGTCAACCTAAATCCTTTTGCATCATCAGAAACTATAAGCTGATGAACTCAACTATAAGCTGCAGAAGTTAAACTAGGATATAAACACTTAACAAGGCATGGCTACAAATAATTTTGGATTTATTAAGAGATCAAGGATTCTTTATGGTACCTGATCTTTTGTGGCAATTTGGAAGGCTACTAACTGATTTTCTTTTTCATGTTTTGGATAAAAAAACTATCACCTATCATGTTAACTCTCTAGATAGAAGAGGGGGGAAATGCAAGAAAGACAAACTAAATATTTATCTTTTTGATCTAATTTTCCTAACATCGAAGGAGACCTCTCACCTCTAGGGACTTGAACGGCAAGAAAAAAATGAAGGGAAATAGGTGAACTTAACTGTGGTTTCACAACATTTGTTCTGGCAACTTTAACCACACGCTCTGAGGTCAAAGGTTTTCTTTTCTTGAGAGAACCTAAACAAATTTAGAGCATTTTAGTTGCTAGGAAACATTTTATTGAAAAGAGGCTTGGGACACTTACTGATGCTCTTGAGATTTTTTTCCTTCTTCAAAAGGGAGCATGAGCTTTTGTCCTGTCAAATAATCATTCAGCAAATGAAGACACAAAAGAACGGACAATATATTTTATCCGAACATGCACAACACATACTGACCTTAATAATGGGGTCCCCAACCTCCCCATTACCCAATACACGTTGTGAGTGCCATCCTTGCATTGCTCTTGCAGCAGCATCCCTTCTGGCTCTACCAGAGCCTGATGTTTGACTCCCTCCAACCTGAAAAGGACATTTGTTATAACCCAGAAACTGTCCTAAATTCAGTTAGCAATAGAGGGAATAAATAAACAGGTCAGGCTTTTGTAGCACAATAGTGAATCTCGTTGTTTTAATTGTTTATGAACATAAATCTGCTATCTGGTTTTGCATCTTGCAACAGAAAAAATATTAAGTTTCAAGCATCAATAGAAAGAATCAATATAAATGCAAACAAGTCATCAATAGACTAGAATCACTAGATTAAATTAACAAAATAAAAACCTTAGCTGCATCATAATGAAAACAAAATAATAATGAGATTTCAAAAATATGACCATATTGCATGTGTCACACTGGATATAACGAGAACAACAAAGGACCTGATTGTCAATAGGCTCTGAAAGACTAGGTGGAGGTACTTGCAGCTCGCCTGTCTGAATTTTATGCTTCTCATACTCCAAAAGTGCCTGAACAAAAGTTTCAAGTGAATGAGTAAAAGCAAAAGAAAGGTGAAAAAAGCCTAAACATTGGTACTTTGAGCAAGTTTATAGAAGCCCCTCCTTTTTCCATTTATAAAAATTAAGGAATTTTACATGTGCACTAACATATTTAGATCATCAAGCAACATCCAAATAGAATGAAAATTTAGGAACCTCTTTTTACAGTTAGGTTTTGAGCTAGGTACTTGAGCTAGAAGACATTTTCTAGGAAGTAGAAGACAAAATATTCATGCAAAATGCACAATGTAACATATCAATACTAGAGTGTTGATCTCAAATATTACCTTTTCGTAGAAGATACGAAAAGTCCATGAAACCGTCGTACATGTCCTGCAAGAATGACTTGTATAAACAGATGTTCCGCTGAACAGGGAAATATCAATATTGCCTACTTACCTAGTAATTACAAATTATATCCAAAACAAGGCTGATCTTTTTGACCTAATTGCAAAAAACTAATTTTATTCATTTTCCTGATATAGTAGGACGACAAAAAATAACTAAATACGCATACCCCCCCTGTCAAAATAACATACTTTAAACTTAGCTTAATATACATCGGTAACAAATTTGCTTACATGGATACAAAAGATACATGAAGAATTAGGATTTTACTTGATATCGCTAGAGAAAAGAAGACATACGTAAGAAAACCATAGTAGCCTCTGATTACCAACTTCAAACTCAACTGTTATCCAAATAAACCTTAAACAAATGAATGATTCATAAGGAAAATGTTGGTGTAAAACCTATTGCAAACATGTTGATGTTGAACAATTAGAGTTATGGGTCATTTGTCCTTTAACATGAGGTCTTTATATCATGGGCCTTTAGCCCATTAGTTTAGTTTAGGCCTTTCAGTTAATTTTCTTTTTCCATGTTATTATATACGGGAGTTTAGAACTTTATATAAACCCCAGGAGGTTGAAATAGAAACACGCTTGGATGAATTAATATTTGTTTTTAGCCTATTTCTCATAAGCGAAGAACTTAATTAGGATTCCACCGGATAAGTTGGTTTAGGGTTAGAATTAGATTACATCAATTGGTAGCAGAGCAAGATAGTGCGATCCAAATAAAACAATTGTGATCCTCCCTCCTCTCCAAGCCCTAATTTTTTTCTTTCCTCTCTCATTCAAGTCCTAATTGCCTCAGCGCCCGCAATAGAGCAATTTGTCACGCCCTTATATTTTCCTAAGTGCGTGCGGCCTTAGTCCTTTACACCAAGCAACTAAGTCAGCCTACAAAACCTGTCCAGAACATCAATGTTTTGTCCAAAGCGTCAATGCCTTGCCCAAGAAACGTTCCTAATATGACAATGCGGAATTCAACATCAAGAGATGGGGAAAGGAAGTAATTTCATTGCATAACATAGTTACAACACATCCATCTAAGACATAAACCAGCCTTAGAACATTCTCTGGCAGTAATACAAAATCCTGGAATCTTCTGCTCATTCTTTGGCTGCTCCCTCAACTCCACTTTGGCTGCTGCCTACAACAACACCTCACAATGCTTTGGCATTGCACATATATATAAGCCTACAAGGTAGTTATAGAAACCACCCATACATGTAACTACCCTTTACAACTGCCCAATGGCTGTCAAAGACCCTTCTTTGACTTACAATTAATTCCTAAAAACCCCATAACCGCCCAACACCAGTCCTGCACGCCATCCCTGTTCCTGCCGAACGCCTCCGCACGCATGGGCGCGTCCATGAATTTCCCTGGGCGCGCGCATGGTTTTCNTTAATTCCTAAAAACCCCATAACCGCCACTGCAACTGCCCAGCACCAGTCCTGCACGCCATCCCTGTTCCAGCCGAACGCCTCCGCACGCATGGGCGCGCCCATGAATTTCCCTGGGCGCGCGCATGGTTTTCCTGGGCCACGCCAACACATGCCCAGTAACTGCCGCGCCGCTGCTGCTTTGCATCCTGTTGCCTGCCAATCCGTGGCACATGAAAACATCAATGTTTTCATGGGCCGGCACACGGATTTCCTGGGCACGCGTCGATGCACGCCCCCTGCGCTGCCGCTCCTCTGCAGCTCCGCTGCCCCGTGCCATACACCTAGCACGCCTATGATTTCCAAGTCATTTCACGTTGCATCCGTCCAAGACCATCCTAGCCACGTCCCATGAGCTTTGCTCCATTTCCACGGCGCGCCCACAGAATCATCGACGCACGCCCGGGCACCGGTGCATTTTCACCAATGCACTGCCTTGGCTCCGCTCCCATGGGCGACGTTCCTAGCCATGCCTGCTCACCTGAGCATTGCATTGCAAATCATCAATGCACGCATGGGCCACGAGGTTAAAGCGTTACAAAAGGCTCATATGTAGGGTCAATAAAAAAAATTAAATAAAAATAATGAAATCTAAAATTTCTCAAATGTTAAATGTGCTTAAAGATTATTCATATAAAATATAGTGCAACATTCATATAAGCATGATATACAATCTATACACATATAATCTATAATTTACAAATTCCATTTCAGCAAACATTTAAGATATCATACATAAATCATATGACATATTTATATATATTTTTTTCATTTATTATCTTTACTTATTATATTCATCGTTGATACCACGATATCACATCACATATCATTGCACCATAAGTCTCTCTTTAGCCCATTGTATATCTTGAAGGGTTTGCTTATTTGAACTAGATAATAATTTCATTATTAGAAAAATACCGATAGATGAATTCTAGAGGTGACACACACATAATATTTCACGTGACACTTGGTCTCAACTCTATAATATATCATTGACACCATGATATACAATCTATACATATATAATCTATTATTTACAAATTCCATTTCAGGAAATATTTAAGATATCATACGTAAATCATATGACATATTTATATATTTTCTTTTCATTTATTATCTTTATTTATTATATTCATCTTTGACATCACGATATCAAATCATATATCATTGCACCATAAGTCTCTTTTGGCCCATTGTATATCTTGAAGGGTTTGCTTATTTGAACTAGATAAT
>LTAE01007799.1:0-21954 GCA_001647135.1 Pontederia paniculata | reverse complement strand
TTGGACCGCCCATTCTCCATCTTTGGTTAGAGAAATGTTACCTTTGGTCGCCCATTTCTCATCACCGGGCGATCTCTCCCGTTAAGCCCTTTACTCCGATCATCCTTCCTTTATCTTTGGGCGATCGGTCAACCTCTAATCCCTCTTCTCATGTATTCTCCTTCAATATCGGTCGACCACTCCGTATTCTTAGGACGACCAATGCACACATATGATTCTTCTGAAATGTCTTCCGTGTGCATAGGTCATCCATTCTTTTAGCTTTGATCGACCCTTCATATTTTGAACTTGAATCAACCTGTTACAAAATTCAGCTCAACAAGTTTATCACTACAAACTAAGTTCCCTTACAAATTTGTGATCATCAAAACACTCTCGGGATCCTAGATTCAACATTGACCACTTGAGCACAGAGAAAACACCAACAACCAATAAAAGTTCCACCGCCTACTACAGTGGAACAACCCACGAAGCCCACCTTGCAAAAACCGGCCCCGCATCCAAACACTACACCATCATAGCCTACCAGGAAGAAGCATTCACAACCCCAACCAGAAGAAGAATCAGAGGATGAAGATCTACAATTGTTGATACACGCTAGTGGAAACACAAGCCCAACCGCCTGAAGAAGCACCTAGAGTAAATCCAGTACCAACTGCCCCGGCACCATCGATTGATGAAGTACCAACCGAGGAATCCAGGGCTCTGATGACCATCATACCCCCACCAGAGGAGGTGGTCACAAGTCCACAATAGGAGGAAGCCGATCACCATGAGGCACCATCTCCAACAAGAGAGCAGCAAGACATGCCATCACACCTGGAAGAACCAGCTATCACACCCCAACAGTCATGAACCAAAGCCTAAAGCTCAATCGAATCCCCAAGCATCACCATAAGCACCCGAGCAACCAGCTTCATAGCAATCACCGCCAATTCACCCAGACCCAGATGAGAAACTTCATTGTCCAGCTCAAATTGAATTTCGAGATGAGCATCACTACATGATAAGCTAAAAGCCAAAAAATTCTTCATTACCCGATTCCTAAACACCGATGCCCTGGAGATGCTCGAATTATGTGAAGACCTAGAGGAGCAACTTAGGAAGATGGTCATCGACAAGTTTTTCCTAAACTCATGGCCCATGTATGATTACATTACAGTTGAATTTTTGAGCTCCCTAGAGGTGGAGGATACAAAAGATGAAATCAATTTGAAGTTTTGATTGTTTAATAAGGAGTTTTATTGGAGCTTCGACAATTATGGCTTCCCAACAAAGACTGTGCAGAAAAAAATACAAGATACAAGGCTATCGAGGTCTAGAATTGGGTGACATGAGAGAACCGGCTTGTAATCCGCAAAGAAAAGTCCACCTCCTTCCAGAATCCAACTATGAGATACTTACAAAATCTTTTAGCCAACACCCTCTTCGGTCGCTACAACACGGAAGAGAATGTGAGGGAGGCTGAATTATACTTGATATGGGGATTGTTGAAAGGCAAGAAGGTCAACAATGGACATATGTTTTTAGAATATATCTCTCGACTCACCCACGCTGAAAAAGGGCCTATAGTCATTGATGGACTGATTACTCCGATAGCAAAGAAATGTCAACTCAATTTGTCACAACTGCAAGTGAAGAGAATGACAACAAAGTTGGACCTATCAACCATGCTCAGCATGAAGATCATTGCCATAAGGAACAACAACTATGTTTTAGTGTAAAACTTTTATGGAATTGTCGAACCTCAAACTCACAAATATCAATAATGACAAGAATTGGACACTCTTCACCCCTAAACATAGTGCGCCCCACAATACCACAGAAGCAATCTGATCGAAGAAGGAAAAATCAGCCTCTATACCTGGAACCGCCGATGATGAGCAAATATCAAGCACTCTAGCTGAATTACTCTTGGAACAACACAAACAGACAACCCTGTTGGAGACCATCATTGTCCAAAACAAGGACTTGAAAGAGGAAAATCGCTAGCTACGGCGAGGAGGTATTGGACAAGTTGACGAAGTTGAACGACGAATCGGAGCTCGAGGAAGACCAGAGCTCTGGTTATTCCTCTTCCTCATGAATGGCACTCTTTTGGCTTGCCTTCAACACTAACGACAGTGTTGAGGTTAAGTCCAAAGAAATCATGGTATGATCACCCTTTCACTCTGAAATTGTGCTCTCATATTATGAAATCTTTTGTTGTGTATTTTGTCTTGTCTGTGACATGCCTATTAATGTTTGTCCTATCTGTTTTGCATCTTTGTGTTTGCCCTTTTTATTGTCACACCCCCTAGACATTGTTATGCTTTAAAACCCCACTCATTGACCTTGGATTCTATTTTAAGTACTGGTCACACCCCTATTCCCCCTGCAATGGTATGCGCAGAACCTCAATACTTGCCATGTTTATCTTCAAGCTCATGAATTAAGGCAGAATGAGAATCGAGCCATACTATTAGTTTTAGGCTCTATTTTAAACACTACAACTTGGCACATGAATGACTTGACTACTTTCATTTAGTGATCAAAGCCTAATACACCAACCTGGCATTTATCACAACCATTCCATAGGCATAGGAATTCTAAAATGATTTTTATATGCTCAACCAACCTCACAAGATCATGAATCTAAAAAATACCTTGTTTTCTTCCCTAATCTAATCTGCAGGAGTCCTCTTTTCTTTTACTTGAATAACTATCCTCCGACTTTCCACTTGGAAAGGTCAACAGTATATCACTGCAGGCACCTACCTGAGTACTCTATGAAAAAAGGGATGGATAATGCCACGGTGAATATCCTCTAACTTTCCGCTTGAAAAGGTCAATACTCCTCAAACTTTCCGCTTGAAAAGGTCAAGAGTATACTTGTTCATGATACTCTTAGCATCACCATCGAGTATTCTGAAAAGAAAATGTTAGGATATTCTAGGGGAACACTTCTTTTTTACTTTCACACCCTTGCATATTATAAAAAAAACAAGGGAAAAGGGACAAGGAAGGAAGTTGTGATGTCTACATATTCTATGGAACTAAGGCTAGAAAAAGGTAGGTTGCTATAATTTTTAATAAAGAGGAATTCCTAGATCTAATGGGAGGATGTGACATCTTGGCAATGATGTTGTGATTTCATATCACATTCAGCTTAAGCTTCAGCGATCTCTAAGTAAGGTTTTGTCAAGTCGGGTCAGTGTTGATTGCAATGTACCTATAAAGGAAAATCATTTTGTGAAAATTTTGGCTCGTTTCTTATGCTATGCTCTTCGCATTTGAATATGTCTTAATCTTAACTCATTTGCTTGAGGACAAGCAAGGGTTCAAGCCAGAGAGATTTGATGCAGCGCCATCAAATGCACGATATTGGGCCTTTGAATTTATATTTTACATCATTTTCATATCTTCTTTTGAGCCCAAGCCTTTATTTTATACTCATTTTTCTCTTTGTATTAAATACTCATCATATTTAAATTTTATCAATTTGCGCATCTAGAACCAAATAATGTAATTTTATGCTCTTATTTCAGGGCTTTTGGAGAAGGAAGTTTCACACCCCCGCATAAAGAAGCATCACAATGCAGCATATTGAATCAGCAGACAAGAAAGTTGATGAAAAGTAGGAGAATCAAGATAGCTCATGATTGGCAAGGACGAAGCATAAAGAATATTTTGAGACTAGATCGAAGGGGACATGTATCGATCAAGGGGAAAGAGGATAAAAGAGGCAAGAAAGAAAGGGCAACACATCTTTTTGGGATCATTCCATTTTCTCAGGTTTGAAAAATTAAAATTCATACCCGACCCATTAATGATTGGATTATGATCGGTTTGGTTCGGTTCGGATCGCACTCAACCAGTGATCTGATCTGACAATTGAGACTAGAGCGGATCGTCGGGTTCTTCCTATTGATCAACACCCTTCGCTTGACAAACAACATTTATGAAATATTTAACTTCATCTATAAAATACATCCACCGGTGATTTACTGACGAAAATATTTTTTTACAATAAATTCAATATTAAAAATTACTATTAAATTGTTATATGTAACTAGATGTTGTTTATTAAACTAATAAATTAATTAAATCCGATATATTAAAACTACTATTTTTTATAACTAACACATATAATACCGAATATCTTAAATGCGTACAAAGAATGAAATGATAATTAACATATTAAATTAATGCAAAGAATTAAATATAACAAAATTAAAATGTAACTAAGACAAATGAAATGATAACAAGACAAATTTACAACTAGGATAATAGTATATATATATATATAATAAAAAAAAGAGATCACCCCTATAGCATAGGGGCATGGGTAAGGTACCCTGTGGGAGAAGTTCATCGGAGAAGTTTAGTGCGAATAGAAGGAAGGAAAAGAGAGGGGTCATAGTCATAAGGAAACTTTGTCGTGGAATATTCCACCACAAAACGTACAACAATGATTCGTGCCCTCAGGCATCACGTTCGCCAGAGACCGAAGTCAAGGGTGGGTGCCGGAAAACCATCGCAATTGCAGCAGTAGCATACTAAAGCCATTATAATTTGCAGCAATGTGTTCATCGCTGCAATATGCTGCGGTTAGAGCAACGGTCACATTGTGCAGTAGTAAAAGGACCAGCGGGCCATTAACCGTCATAATTTGCATCGGTTTGCTCGATCATCGCTAATTGTGGCGGTCATGTAACTGCCACAAACAACGACAGTTTTCCTTTTTCCTCACAATTTGTTATTATTCTTCACTTCAAACTTAAAATGAGGTTATTCAATTTTTTGTTGCAAATTGTGATGAATAACTTTTTTGTCTCAAATTGAGAGGGATATTTAATTGTCGCTAAATTATAGTGCAAAAATAACATTTTCTTGTAGTGAAAAAAACTATTATTTTAAGATAAATTATTTCTTGTCGAAATTTATTACTTTGAAATTAATGCTACAAAAGTTGGGAGCTTTGATTTTAATTTATTTGATTAAAAAATGGTAAATTGAAAAAGAAACCTAATATTTAATTGGAAAAATTCATTCAGTTTCAATCCTTTATTATATTTAGCCTATTTTTTAAAGAGGGAAAAGGATAATTAACCAAAACTTGCGACTTCATTTGATGCAATTGATTAGCAGCCCTAAGTCTTAGGATCGACGAAAATTAGTAGCCCCATATTCAATCCCTAGAATCATCAATTTGGCCAAGAAAATATTGTTTTGCAATTTACTTTGATTCGCCAAACGGGTAAAATAAACTAGAAACTTCATTAATTCAGACTTTGTTCAAAATACAAGTTACATATTAAGGAAGAAAGATAAAATAGATGAGTAGAAGTCCATTCCTTGGCCAAATGGCATGCATGAGATATGTTTCAACAAAAAGGATAGGTAAGTAAAGTAAGTTGGTGTCTACCTATGCCATGTTGCAGAAAGTGCACTTTGAAGGCTCACCCAGGAGCCATTTTACCCATTACTACTTGGTTAGGATCTTTCTTCTCTCAGCAACCATATAAACATAATGGTTTTCACTGGTATCTTAGTCCTCTCCAAATGAGGCGACCATAGCACTATCCTCGATCAAGTCCTGTCCTCGTAAAAGCTCCTAAACACACTTAACATCAAAATTACTTCTATTGCAAGTCCATCCTTCAGCCATAGAACTGTTCAGTTTATATATTTGATGATGTTCAACAAGTTGATGAGCTCCTTTCAGGGAACAAACATTCAAAGTTTGGAACCCAAAATTCATATTTAGATCCTCCCCAATCCACGTAGATCGGTAGACAAATTAGCATTTTTGTTTTGAGTTATCATGAACAACTAAGGAAAAAGTCCTAGCTAACCAGCTAGCCGATTTCTAATAATCCATCCAAAATCTATCTTAGAAATAGTATGCAATAAAGGTTTAAACAGCTAAATTGGAAAGTGATTCCATTGGTGTATAATGATTGATAATTAAATATTGACTATTTAACTATATATATATAATTATTTTAATATTAGTGGATGAAGTGCTTTGTAGGTGTATTAAACTCATAATAATAAAAGCAAAGTGGTCATATAGTATAATGTATTATTGTATTACATAATAGCAACTCGCAATGATGATTTTGAGGGTATAAATGAAAATAAAATTTTGCACTCTATTAATTAATTCTATACGTTGGTTTTCAAGCATATCAAATGGTGTGTATCTATCGTATGTCACTTTTATTAATTATGTGCACAAAACATATTATATAATACTTTGACTTAGTCAACACACAGAGTCTAGAAAATAATTGGAAGGGTCCAAGCATATTAAATAAAGTTAAAAATAATAATATGATAATGATAAAAATATTATTTTTGGTGGGTGGGGGAGGGAGGGGAGGGAGGAGGTTGTATATAATCTTCAAAACATAAATATTATAGATATAAAATAAGTAAAAAAATATAATATGGTAAAAAAGTTATTCATTTTATCATTTAAAATTAAATTTAGGAACCATAATTTTATATAATATGAAAATATATATAATAGATATAGTAATAGGTAAAATAAAAATCAGTGCATTTTTTATGACAAACCGAATAGTTCCTCATTTTTTTTTAAAAAAAAAGAGGAGATATCCCTATAAGACAAAATTTAGTCTCCAGTGAAAGAAGTTGATATAGCAAGTTTGAAAAACCACCGAGAATAGGTCGTTAGTAGGAAAAAGGATGCACATCCAGATTGCAAAGAAGTGCCGAAAGGATGCACATCCCAACTTACAAATTCAACACCTTTACAACCAAGCTTGTTGAACTCTATGGTTTAAGTAGAATATTTGTTTACTCATAAAATTATATCATAAGGTCAGAGAGTTTATGTGCTAATAAATATAATTATAGAGTAACTAGTGTATTATAAACATCAAATAAATCTCTTTATTAAATATTAAAAAGCATAAGCATTATTATTTAAAATCATTGATTGTATATTTTGAACTTTGTTCTTAAACTCTAAACATAATAGTTAAAATATTTAAAATAGTAACATTATGTAAAACAAAAATCATATAGATTTGTGCAAAGTTGTATGATTAGAATCTTGGAGTTTATGTACATATAAAATTCTATGTTGACTTTTTCACTTTGTCAAGCACTCATAAGAGTTTAAGAGTTGACTCGATAGTTTAACAAGCTTGCTTAAACCACATTCCATTTTGGTCGACAAACCTTAGACTCAAAAATCAGATATGCACCCCTATATCCTAAGGCCAACTTCATGTCATACAAAACTCTTATGCAGAAATCAATTTGCAATTCCTCCTTAGGTAATTAGAGAGTTAGTCACTGTTGATAGGACACACTACTAGAAAAATGCCACTTAGCGACTCTAATTATGTTGTTAGAACTAGTGGCAACAACTTTGTGTTTGCATGTTTGTGCCTCTAGTATATGTGCCGCCACCCTACGAAACATATCACATGAAGACAAAATTTGGCCTCTAGTGAAAGATTTTTGACATAGCAAGTTCGAAAAATCACCGAGGATAGGTCGTTGGCAAGAGAAAGGATGCACATCCCAAATTGCAAAGAAGTGCATAAGTCATATTAGAAAATTTAGCACTTCTAATCCAAGCTTATTGAACTTTAGAGTTTTCAAGAAAATCATTTTTTGACTCACAAAATTGTATCATAAGGTCGGAGAGTTGAAATTTCAATAAATATAATTATAGAATAACGTACTATAAACATCAAATAAATTCCTTTATTAAATATTAAAAACATATAAATATCCTTATTTAAATCATTGACTATTTATTGTGAACTTTATTTTTAAACTCTAAGGAAAATAGTTACAAATTTTAAAATAATTGCATTATGTAAAACAAAAGCCGTATAGATCCGTATAAAGTTGTATGATTTTTATTACTAGAATCTTGGAGTTTATGTTCGTACAAAATTTTACACCGATATAAATTTGTTTTTGCTGATCTAAACTCATACCATTGATTCGATAGTTTAACAAGTTTTCTTATACCACCTTCCCTTTTAGGCCGACTAATCTTAGATTAGAGAATCAGATATGGGCCCATATACTAAGGTGAACTT
Organism: Pontederia paniculata; assembly: GCA_001647135.1. Taxonomy (NCBI): domain Eukaryota; kingdom Viridiplantae; phylum Streptophyta; class Magnoliopsida; order Commelinales; family Pontederiaceae; genus Pontederia; species Pontederia paniculata. The sequence continues at coordinate 13,882 of LTAE01007799.1, read as the reverse complement.
CGTGCATAAGAAACCTTTTCTGATGGAATCCATTTGAAATTTCACCTACTTAGGTAATTAAAGAATCATCATGTAGTACATGGGCACCGATAGGACACATTACCATAAAAATGCCACTTAGGGATGATGTGTCGATAGAACTAACGATAACACCTGAGCGGCGTTGTATAGATGTTATATTTGACAAGAAAAAGTGAACCACTGATTTCAAGCATTTGTACCATGTCTCGCTACAAAATGCTTGTCATTGGGGGCTCCATAGTGTCGCCATTGGGCTTCACTATTGTGCCTCCCTCCACAAAATAGTAGAAAATTGTATCATTATGCATCAATTGAAGTGATATCATGCATATTTTATGCCAAATTAATAGTCACATCACATCATGAATATGAAAATAAAAGTTATTTCAAATTCCACAACACAAAAAATAACCAATATTCAGAAATACTTTGAAATTTGATAGTGTAAAGTTCTAACATCCTTGTCATTGAAATCCTCTGGTGCATTGGACACTGTTTGATTGAGCATGTCGAAGGTAGTTGAAATCTTTGCTAGTATTGTAGGAGATGTTTGAGCTCAAGCTCAATGTCCTTTCCAATGGTTCTCCAAGTTGACGAGATGTCTGGAATTGCCTACCATTTCCTTGATTTTGTCGAGCGTGACATTTGCCCCACTATAGGATCCGGCCACTGTACATGTCCTCAGCGTGGATGACAGCACCATAATGCCTAAACCATGCAATTTAATTTAATTTGTTACCAAATAATTTTATAATTGTTACCGGCCATTCTGGAGGTCCACAAATAAAAACAATGCACACATATGAATGTTAACTTTTTGTTTAGAAGTGCATAAGGCTTTACAATTTTGGATGCCATGTGCCACTCTTCTTGACGTATTGAAAATTGAAAATATTTACTTATGATTATTTACATAAAATAGAATTAATTAAATATATTTATTTTTTTTCATAAATACCATCATCAAAGAGAATCTCACACGTCTTGCAAATCAAATTATATTACACATTATTTTGTATTGTATATTTTTTTTCTAGCATAATACTAAACATTCAAAGAACCTAATCAAGTTATAAAATTAAACTAAGATGTGTATAAATATTATAATTACACAAGTACACATTATACTAAAATTTAAACAAATTACCAATCAGATAATAAAATGTATTATCATAAATTAGCACAAATTAATATAAGAATTAATTTAGTTACACAATCGTATAAAATCTTAACAAAATTACCCAAAAGACATTAAAAATAACAATCTGGATATAAATTAACCTAACAAAAAATACAATAATTGTAGGAGTATATTTAAAAGTAAAAAACATAAATGTATTAAGTGCACGATATTGGGCTTTTGAATTTATAATTTACATCATTTACGTATCTTCTTTTGAGCTCGAACCTCTATTTTATACTCATTTTCCTCTTTTTTAGTAAATGCACCCTCGCCATATTTAAATTTATGTCATTTTTGTATCTTCTTGTTTTTCACACCCTCGCTTAGAGAAGCATCACAATGCAAAATATTGAATCTACAAACGACAAAGTTGCTGAAAGGAAGGAGAATCAAGACAGCTCATGATTGCCAAGGATGAATCAAAAGAATATTTTGAAACTAGATTGAAGGAGATGTGTCGATCAATGGGAAAGAGGATAAAAGAGGCAATAAAGAAAGGGCAGCGCATCTCTTTGCAACTAAGAATGGATCGGATCGTCAAGTTCATCGGGTCGATCAACACCCTATGATTGACAAGCAAAATTTATGAAATATTCAACTTCATTTATAATATACATCCATAGATAATTTTATGATGAAAATACTATTTTTACAATAAATTCAATATTAAAAATTACTATGATTTTTTTACATGTAACTAAATGTTGTTTATTAAACTAATAAAATTAATTCAATCAGATATATTAAAACAACTAATAATTTATAACTAACACATATTATACCGAATATCTTAAATGCATACAAAGAACATATGAAATGATAATTAACATCTGAAATTAACACAAAATTAAATATAACTAAATTAAATTTTACAACTAAGACAAATGAAATGACAACTAAGACAATTCCATAACATAAATGTACAATTAAGATAATAATAAAAAAATTATATATAAAATAAAAATAAAGATTACCCCTATAGCATAGGGGTATGGGTAAGGGACCTTGTGGGAGAAGTTCATCATAGGAGTTTAACGCGCATAGAAGGAAGGAAAAGAGAGGGGTCATAGTTATAAAGAAACTTTGTCATGGAATATTCCACCACAAAATGTACAACAATGACCCGTGCCCTCAGCCATCACATTCTCCCGAGACTAAAGTCATGAGTGGGTGCCGAAAACCATCGTAATTGCAGTGATAATGCACTAAAACTGTTTCAATTTGCAGCAATGTGTTCATCGCTGCAATACGATGTGGTTAGAGCCATTGTCACATTGTGCAGCGGTAAAAGGACCGGCGGGCCATTAACCATCGCAATTTGCATCGATTTGTTTGACCACCGCTAATTCTGGCGGTCATCCAACCACCACAAACAATGACAATTTTCCTTTTTCCTCACATTTGTGATTATTCTTCACTTCAAACTTAAAATAAGGTTATTTAATTTTTCTGTTGCAAATTATAATGAATATTTTTTTCGTCTCAAATTGAGAGGGATTATCGCGAAATTCTAATGCAAAAATAACATTTTCTTTTAGTGAAAAAACTATTATTTTAAGCTATCTTATTTCTTACCGAAATTTATGACTTAGAAACAAATGCTACACAAGTTGTGAGCTTTGATTTTAATTTATTTAATTGAAATTTGAATTAAAAAATGATAAATTGAAAAAGAAACCTAATATTTAATTGGAAAAAAATCAAGTATCAATCCTCTATTATATGTAGCCTATTTTTTAAGGAAGAAAAATGATAATTAACCAAAACTTGCGACTTTATTTGATGCAATTGATTAACAGTACTATGTCTTAAAATCGACAGAAATTAGTAGCCCCATATTCAATCCCTAGAATCATCAATTTGGCCAAGAAAATATTATTTTGCAATTTACTTCGATTCCCCAAACGGGTAAAAAAACTAGGAACTTCATTAATTCATACTTTATTCAAAATACAAGTTACATATTAAGGAAGAAAGATAAAATAGACGAGTAGAAGTCCATTCCTTGGCCAAATGGCGTGCATGAGATCTATTGCAACAAAAAAGATAGGTAAGTAACGTAAGTTGGTATCTTCATCTGCCATGTTGCACAAACTGCACTTAAGGCTCACCCAAGAGCCATTTTACCCATTACTATTGGTTAGGATCCTTCTTCTCTCAACAACCTTATAAAGATTTTGGTCTTCAGTAGTATCTTAGTCCACCAAATGAGGCGAACATAGCACAATCCTCGATCAAATCCAGTCCTCGTAAAAGCTCATAAACACACTTCACACCAAAATTACTTTTATTGCAAGTCCATCCTTCAGCCATAGAACTGTTCAGTTTATATCTTTGATGAGGTTCAACAAGTTGATGAGCTCCTTTCACGGAAAAGACATTCAAAGTTTGGAACCCAAAATTTTATGTCTAAATCCTCCCGAATCCACGCACATCGGTAGACAAAGTAGCATTTTTGTTTTGAGTTATCATGAACAACTAAGGAAAAAATCCTAGCCAACCGGCCCGCTGGTTTCTAATCATCCTTCCAAAATCTCGAAGTGTGGTCTTAGTTTTTAGTTTGTAATAATAGTTTAAACAACTAAATTAAAAAGTGATCTCATTAGTGTATAATGATTGATAATTAAATTTTGACGATTTAGCTATTGAAATAAAAGTGTGACAGGATCAACCTTTGAATTAGTCGATAAATGTAAATAATCAAAAAATACCTAATATTAACTAGCTTGAATTATCAAAGTAATTCATTTATATATTTAATTATTTTAATATTAGTGCATGAAGTGCTTTGTAGGTTCATTAAACCCATTAAATAATAATAAAAAGCAAAGTGGTCATATAGTATAATGAATTATTGTATTACTTAATAGCAACTTACAATGATGATTTTGAGGGTATAAATGAAAATAAAATTTTATGCTCTAGTCATTAATCCTACATGTTGGTTTTCAAGCATATCAAAATGGTGTGTATCTCTCGTATGTCGCTTTTATTAGTTATGTGCACAAAACACGCTTTGACTTGCTCAACACACGGAGTCAGAACTAAAAAAATTGGAAGGGGCCATGTATATTAAATAAAGCTAAAAATAATAATATGATAATGATAAAAAATTTTATGTTTGGTGGGTGGGGGAGGGGGTTGTATATAATCTTCAAAACATAAACATTATAGATATAATAATAAGTAAAAAAACATAACTATGGTAAAAAAAATATTCTTTTTATCATTTAAAATTAAATTTAGGGGCCATAATTTTATATAATATGAAAATATATACAATAGATATAGTATTAGATAAAATAAAAAAGAGTATGCATTTTTTATGACAAACGGAATAGTGCCTCAATTTTTTTACAGAAAGAAGCGATATCCCTATAAGTCAAAATTTAGTCTCCAGTGAAAGAATGTTGAATAGAAAGTTTGAAAAACCACCGAGAATAGGTCATTAGTAGGAGAACGAAAGGATGCACATCTCAACTTGCAAACTCAACACATATACAACCAAGCTTGTTGAACTCTATGGTTTAAGTAGAATATTTTTTTGCTTATAAAATTATATCATAAGATCGGAGAGTTTATGTGATAATGAATATAATTATAGAGTAACTAGTGCATTATAAACATCAAATAAATCTCTTTATTAAATATTAAAAATCATAAGCATTATTATTTAAAGTCATTGATTATATATTTTGTACTTTGTTCTTAAACTCTAAAGAAAATAGTTAAAAAAACTAAAATAGTTATGTTATGTAAAACAAAAGTCGTATAGATTCCAGTAAAGTTGTATGATTAGAATCTTGGAGTTTATGTACATATAAAATTATATGCTGGTTTTTTTCACTTTGGTGAGCATTTATAAGAGTTTAGGAGTTGACTCGATAGTTTAACAAGCTTGCTTATATCACATTCCCTTTTGATCACAAACCTTAGACTCGAAAATCAGAATGCACCCCTATATCCTAAGGCCAACTTCATTCCAAAAATACCTCTTATGAAGAAATCCATTTGTGATTCCTCCTTCTTAGGTAATTAGAGAGTTAGACGTAGCTGATAGGACACACTACTAGACAAATGCCACTTAGCAACTCAAAATGTGTAGTTAAAACTAGTGTCGACAACTTGGTGATTGCATGTTTGTGCCTTTAATATATGTCACCATAGGGATCATATCCCATGAAGACAAAATTTTGTCTCTAGTGAAAGATTGTTTACATAGCAGCTCGAAAACCACCGAGAATAGGTCACCAACAAGAGGAAGGATGCACATCCCAAACTACAAAGAAGTGTGTAATTTATATTAGAAAATTTAGCACTTCTAAATCCAAGCTTATTGAAATTTCGACAAAATCATTTTTTTGACTGATAAAATTATATCATAATTAAGGTCGCAGAGTTGAAGTATCAATAAATATAATTATAGAATAACTTGTGTACCATAAACATAAAAAAATTATTAAATTTTAAAAACATATAAACATCGTTATTTAAATCATTGACTATTTATTGTGAACTTTATTCTTAAACTCTACGAAAAATAGTTACAAATTTTAAAAGAATTGCATAATGTAAAACAAAATTCGTATAGATTCGTATAAAGTTGTATGATTTTTATTACTAGAATCTTGGGGTTTATGTTCGTACAAAATTTTACACCGATATAAATTTGTTTTTACTTATCTAAACTCTTACCATTGATTTGATAGTTTAACAAGTTTGCTTATACCACCTTCCCTTTTAGGTCGACTAATCTTAGATTATAAAATCAAATATGGACCGATATTACTAAGGCGAACTTCGTGCATAAGAAAGTTGTTCTTATGGAATCCATTTGAAATTTCACCTGCTTAGGTAATTAGAGAATCATCATGTAGTAGATGGGCATCACCGATAGGACAAATTACCATAAAAATGCCACTTACGGATGATGTGTCGATAGAACTAACGATGACACCAGGCGGCGTTGTATAGATGTTATATTTGACAAGAAAAAGTGAACCACTAATTTCAAGCATTTGTACCATGTCTCACTACAAAATGCTTGTCATTGGGGCCTCCATAATGTCACCATTGGGCTTCACTATTGTGTCTCCCTCCACAAAATAGTAGAAAATTGTATCATTATGCATCAATTTAAGTGATAGCATGCATATTTTATGCCAAATTAATAGTCACATCACATCATGAATATGAAAATAAAAGTTATTTTGAATTCCACAACACAAAAAATAACCAATATTCATAAATTGTTTGAAATTTGATAGCATTAAGTTCTAAAATTCTAGTTCTTGCCATTGAAATCCTCTTGTGGATTGAACATTGTTTGATTTAGCAGTTCGAATAAAAGCTTTGCTAGTATTATAGGAGGTTCGAGCTCAAGCTCAATTCCTTTTCAATGCTTGTCCAAGTTGAAGAGATGTCTGGAATTGTCTCTGCACCAATATGTCTACCACTTCCTTGATTTTGTCGAGTGTATTAATGCCCTCATCGTGGATGATAACACCATGATGCCTAAATCGTGCAATTAATTTAATCTATTACCTTATTTTGTAATATATACTGGTTCTAAAGATCCACAAATAAAAACAATACACCCATATGAATATGAACTTTTGGTTTAGAAGTGCTATAAGGCTTTACAACTTTGGATGCCATGTGCCACCCTTCTTGACCCTTGTATTGAAAATATTTACTTTTGATTATTTACATAAAATAAAATTAATTAAACATTTTTTTTCATAAATACCATTATTTCGTGCTGTATATTTTTCTAGCATAATATTAAACATTCAATGAACCTAATCAAGTTACAGAATTATACTAAACCGTATATAAATATTATAATTACACAAGTACACATTATACTAGAATTTAAACCAATTACCAATCAGATAATAAAATGCATTATAAAAAATGAGCACAAATTAATATAAGAATTAATTTAGTTACACAATCGTATAAAATCTTAATAAAATTACCAAAAAAACATAAAAAAATAACAATATGGATATAAATTAACCTAAAAAATACAATAATTATAGGAGTATATTTAAAACTAAACATCACAAATGTAATTATAAATATTTAAACAATTAACACAAATTACACCAAATATAAATTAATTTAACCCTACAAAATAATCAGAAAATTACATGAACTGAATTAATAAATAATATAAATAATTAATTATCTATATTAAATTATTAAACACTTAATACACCAAATATAAATTAATCTAACAAATTTACACAATAATCAAAAAATAACAGAAAATAAAATGGTGAAAGAGAAAAAGAAGAGGATAGGGATTGTTGCTTGTTAACAGGTCAGGTTATCTGGCCCAATAGTGAGTTGCCCTCGTGTCTTCCCTTATTCAATTATTTCTTTATATTATTTTAGGTACAAACAATAGTTGATCCTGTCCACAGAGCTATGAACTTTACCATCAATATTACAATACTACGTAAGAGAAAGTTTGAAAAATAATGCTTTTTAGTGTAGCATAAAAAATTGAAAGTCGGCATTTTTTTGTCCAATAAACAATCTTAGTGTGCAATTTTTCCATTAAAAACGAATATTCTGCTTTGAGTGTGGTGGGTTTGGATTTTATGTACTTAAAAATTAAGAAGATTGAAGAATTATAAGCATATAACAAAATTTCGATGTTAATAAATATTTATCTTTAACGTTAATACCATCAGATTAAAATATTTGAAGGGGTGTTAAATAGCTCTAAACTTCAAGGTTGATATAAATATTTTTGGTAAGCTAATAACTTATTTATGTTTTTTGGGACTCTTATTAGTACAAACATGTGTCTTGAGAGTAAATATAATGATGTTGGGAGAGTCCTATTAAAATTAAGAGTCTTAAAAATTTAGTTTGCTTCAACTTTATTTTCTTTTATTTAATTGCTAATAATTATAGTGTATCTTTTAATTTCAACCTATTTTTCTATGAACTTATTTTACAAGTTCTACATTATTTAACATGGAAATGGCATGCATCATCGCCGTTACTACTAATATTTTTTCATGGATTTCATATAGTTTATGGACATAAAGAGAGCAAATATGTTAGAGAAGCCAAGCTCTATACGATTTGGGGACTATTGAAGTGGAAGAAGATCAACCTCGGCCACATATTTCTTGAATACCTATCACGACTAGCCTATACAAAAAAAAAAAAGGACTTATTGTCATCTGTGGGATTTATTACTCCCATTGCAGAGAAGTGCAAATTGGATTTGTCTCTGCAAGTAAAGAGAGGAAGAACTAAACTGGGCCTGTCAATTATGTTAAGTATAAAGATTATCAATATTAGGGACAACAAATACATAGTGGTCTATAAAGGATTTGAAACCTCTTTGGATTCCTAGCGAATTCTGAGCAAACTAATATTGATTATGGGAGAAGTTGAACACTCATCACACCAGAGCGAGAAGCCACACACATGGTAACAACAGCTATTGAATACCAAGCTTCCTCTACCAATCTAAATGATCTACTTTTTGAGCAAAAGAAATAGATAACCCTCATGGAAACACTCATTGTTCATAATCGAGAGCTGCGTGAAGAGAACAAGAAGTTGAAAGAGGACAAAACTTGACCAGCTGCAAGCCTACCTAGAGCCCACTTCTAAAGAGAGCTCCGGGAAAGCTTCCTCTCCTGACTTGGCTTCAACATTGAGGATAATGTCGGGGTTAAATCTGGAGAGGTCATGGTATGATCTTCACTCCACTATTATTTAGTTATGCTCATATCATGAAGTTTTTTTGTTAATTTTCTTTGTGCTTCTCTTTCTTCTGTCACTTTTATATCACACCCATCCGATCTTTTGTATCACGCATGTGCTGGCACCATGATCTCTATTTATGAAGTGAGCACTTATGTATGTATCTCTTGAGACCTACCTTAGTTTTCTCAAGCATCATAATTAAGGCAGTAAGAGATCCAAGATCTACTATGTATTGTAGATTTTGCCCTGAATCATTGTTAAGTTGCATTTGAAAGTACTGGTTATGTATGCTCAATTATCAAAGCTAATGCATCAAGCTGTCTCCTATCGCAACAACTCCTTAGGTATGGGGATTTTATATTTTTTTTTGTAATTTGTGCAACAAACTTCTACAAGAACATGAATACTGCAAATGCAAAATTCCTTATCCATACTACTCTAGCCATTATGATTTGATCTATGTAGGTTTTTTCTTCTTTCTCAAATAACTATTCATTTGTCCTTCTTAACTGATTGACAAGAGTATCTTGTTTTGAACCACTCACACCTACCAAAGTATTCTAAGAAGAAATGAATGGACAATGCCTTAGGGAATTTCTCTTCTCGACCTTAAATAACTGCTCCTTTGCTTCTCACTCGAAAAAGTCAAGAATATGTTGTTCATCAGCACTCCTAACATCCTCATAGAGTATTCTAGGAAGAAAATATGAAGATATGTTAAGGAAAACTTCTTTTTTATTTCACACCCCTGACAAATGTCATGTAAAAAGAGAAGGAGAGAGAAAGCATGGACAAGGAACCTAAAAATGAAAAGTGAAATCATTTGGGTCGTTAAATGAATTAAACAAGTCAATTGCTAGAGTTCTTGGATAAAAGAGGAATTCCTAAATCTAATGGGAGATTATGACATGAGGGCAATGAGGTTGTAATCTTGCATTACATTAAGCATAAGCTTCAATGACTCTTAAGAAGATCTAAATGAGGTCTGGAAGATGTTCATAGTTCATTCACTTTCTTTGTTAAAAGTTTGTCTTGTTTTTTATGCTATGGTCTTCGCATTTGAAACTCACTTGCTTAATATTAATTCATTTGACTAAGGATAAGCAAAGGTTCAAATCCGGATAGATTTGATGCATAGTCAAAGGCATGATATTCTAATCTTTGAAACTATGTTGAACATTATTTTTGTGCTTTATTTTGAATATGAATTCTCATTTTGTGCTCATTTCCCTCACTCATGTGAAGCACCCATCATTGTTATTGAAACTTGCAGTATCTTGTATTTTGAACAAATTGATGCTACTCTTTGTCTATATTTTAGGATTCTGGAGAAGAACATCACAACCTCTGTATAGGGAACGTCAAACCCTAGTCGCATAAGCCAAAAAAACGACAAGGTCCTAGAAGCTTGGAGCATCCTGAGAGCTCGTATTGCAGAGGAAATCAAGAGAATATTCCCTGCAATAACAAAAAGGGACGCATGTGGAACTAATGGAGGGGATATAAAAGCAGGAGGGAAAAGAGAATGGTATCTTGGCGCAAAAGGAAGAAAGAACAATCATAAGGAAGGAGAACTACTGAATGAGACGAAAAGAACACAAGAGACGATGAAGAGGAGGATTTCTGAACTCTTTATTTGCATTTTGATGATGATGATGAACTATTGATACTAAATTTTTTTAAAGTTAGCCTCTAGGGGATGATTAGTTTGATTCGCATTTTGGTTTGAGTTGAATGATACTATTTTGGAGTTATGATTCTATTTGTTTGTTTGTGTGAAGATTTTTTCGAATTTTCATGTGAATGGATTCAAGTCGAGAGGTTATCTTTGTTTTATCTTCATCGCATTGGTTTGCATTCGGATTTAAAGAGTGATGGATCTTAAGAGGTAGATGTTCATGCAAATATGAATGTTGATAGTCCTTGGGTTCCACTTATATTGATTGTGTGGCTTTGTGATTGAGATTACCAATGGATGATTTTTTTTGCATGGTTGTGAGAAACTTATCGGTTTTTTAAAGGGTTAGAGCAAATGGAAGGTTGGGAGATATCCATTTATTCATTTACAATCGAATGATAAACTCCATTAATTGATTCTGTAGGCCACTAATGATTTTATCATAAGTCGGGAGGCTATTGATTAGGATTCGATTATTTAGTGTAGACAAGTTTCACATCGATACCGATTTCTTTGATGCTGAGTGGCTAAGAGATGGTAGTGTAGATCTAGTTTTTAAAAGGAATGCACGACTCCTCTCTTCACTAGGATTTTATTGCAGATTTTTAATCTCACAATTAATTGATAAATGTAAACTTAACCATCACTGCGGCAAGACACTCAAGAATATCATTTATTATTGCATTCATCAAAATTCTTACCTGCAATTGTTAGTTCTGTAGTTTTTGAAAAATTTCTAAAAATATAAACAATAGCTAACTGATATTTTTCCTTTTATAGTTTGATTATATCATTTTCTCTAGGATTTACTGTTAGATTAGATTAAAGTGGTTAGTATCTTTAACTGCTTTAGCTTCCATATGGATTTGGTATATGCAATCGATAGCTATGTGCTTGCAGCATTATTGTGCTTTGTAAGGTCTAAAATTGATATTGTTTAATGTCTATCTTAATTCTGCGTATACATTGTCACGACCTTGCTTACATCTATACATGAATCTGAATCTGATTGGACATTAGACATCGCATATACATCAATTCTACTTCGATTTAACTCGTTTAGGGACCATGAACTCATAAACTCGCAAGAGTTTAAGAGTTAACTCAAGAGTTTGAGAGCCATGGGCAAGTACTACATTTGGAAATTTGTAGATTACTATATTCAGGGTAGTATATGTAGGCATACTACTATGTCTTTAGCAAAAAAAAATAATGTGATGAAAATATAGGATAGAAATTTCATCAACGCAATAAAGTGTATTTTGCCACATTCAGGTCTCTGTATAAGCCTTTGGAGATAAGTAGTGTTGTCTTGAAATTACATACAAAGCATGATTCTCATTAAGTCCATAGAATCCATGCCATATAATATGATATGTGGAACGACAAAGAACATGAGTTGGGCCATCTTCAGGAATACATCTGCAAATCACATGTTTTAGATGTTAGTCAACGTAGGGATAACATGGACTTTGAACGATGACATTAGATTTATAGGATATATGTAGTGAAAGGTACTAAGGGGATAGATTCTTCCATAATGAAAAGGTTTAATTGAGAGTTAAGATACAATTTTCTTTCAAAATGAACAAGGGCATGAATAAGAGACCACCAAGCCTCTTTGGTATCCTTCGTAATTATGAAGTCGACTCCTAAGAAGACACATTTAATATGAGTCATAATATAAGGTAATGAACTTTTTGAAGAATAAGGGGACCCATACAATCCAAAAGTAACTATAAATAAATATGCCATAGATGATAGCTACATATTTTAATGATTACTACTTGTATGGATGTGAGATTTCATGTTACATCATCAATGCTAATATAGACAATTGTACAAATCCTACGACACTATTTAGTATATTTTCGAAATAGCTTCTGAGGTAACATGTCTTTCCGAAATCCAAATGCTACTTAATATATTTTATAAATGCAACTAATAGTAGAGAGGAACAATTGGTACCCAAAATTTTGAGATGCTTGAAATATCAACATATCGAGCTAGTGATTAGTGTGTGAATAGATAAGTATACGAAATGTTTTATTATTAATTACTATTAGTGTGATGCAATTATTAATTATAATATGTGACCACTTTGTTATTCGTTATTGTTTTGTTAATTGATAAATTCTTCGCTTTTAGAAAATACCCACTAATGAGTTGTTGATACAATAAAATTAAATTTCAAACTTACTATTGTTTTCATTAATAAAAGTGATTAAAATAAAATTGAATTACTTTTAGTTAGAATGCATATGATGTTTCAAACTATTTAAATAAATAGTCATTCTTTTTAGTCATTTTATATTCATCGACTAATTCAGATATTAAATTTTCCAATCGCTTTTATTTAATTCAATAGTTAAACCATTAAAATCTTATTGCTACTCGTTAATCATTATGCACTAATTTAACCATTATCTGCTTCTAACTATCCAAACCGCTAGTCAATTCAAAAACAACCTATTTCTCATTATGAAGAGTTATAATGGGTCAAAATCATAGATGGTCACTATTAAAAATTGACTTGAACTTCATTGATCAGAATAGTGTATATGCATTTATGTGATTTATGAGAAGGTAAGCCATCCATATAGTATAAAAGTGGGTATTAAAATATAGTACCAACTAGATGATAGTATTGATAAGCACAAAGCAAGATTAACTATCAAGAGTTATACCTTGTAAGCCGAAATAGACTTTTAGGAAAGTTATTCTTTAATAGCTAGTTTGTATTAATTAGGATCATCTTAGCGATAGCCACATATATTGATTTGGAGTTACCAAAAATGACACTAAGATATGTAGGATCTGGATGGCACCAAGAGGGGGGTGAATTGGTATATAAAAATATTCTACTTTGTTATGCTGGATTTATTAGGATATGTTTAGCGGAAGCATATAAATTCTAAAACAATAAGATGGAATGAGAAAGAGAGCAAGGGAAACAAATAATCACACAAACACAAGGTTTGTTGACGAGGTTTGGCCGAACTCCTGGCCTGCATCCCCGCTCCAGTCTTCTCGCACCGAGATCTCCGGAGATCACTATTTCCTTCTTCAAGGGTGAAGGCTCCCTTACAACTTCTCCTTTCTTGCACGAGGACATGGAGATAACCTCTAACAAATCTCAAGAACTCTTGGTACCTTCTATCCTGGATTCTTCACTCGAATCACAGAAGGGGAACTAAGGCTTTCTATCACTCAAAGCACTCACTCAGTATTTTTCCAAAGTTACTTCCCAAGACTCTTGT
>LTAE01007798.1:8959-34099 GCA_001647135.1 Pontederia paniculata | reverse complement strand
GAGACCTAGGTCTCTACTTTGGTCATTTTGTGAGGATGTATGTCTCCTCATGATGTATAGTTTTTGTATAAGGATGTTATATGTAAAAATAAAATATTGTATAATGTACAAATATGAAATACTGTGAATTTGCTCTGAGATCAATATATATATTGCTTGTGTTATGAATACATTGTGATAATATCATGTGATATATCAAATAAATTATGACACGCTTCCGCTATACTGTATTTGATCGACTGTAATAAGTCGCGGCTTACGGATCAAACCAAGGTTTGAACCGGGGTCGTGACAACGCCTCTTTATTATCATTATGTTATGTGTGATTTATCGAATATTGAGTTGTACTATGTACTACTTTGAATGCTATTTGAATGTTTGTACTTTGGTATTATGTTTTAGGATGGTTATGTTAGGTTGTATCTTTCGTATTTATCGTAATTATGTTTCTTTTTATATTATTTTATATTTCGTTGATGTGTCACTTTTTAGGGTCAAAAGAATGATTAAATATGCAATGTAGTAGCGCCTTCTAGAGGAGGCTTCACCACGTGCCAATGATCAAATTTTGGGGGTACTATATTTCAAATAAATTCATATGAATAAGTGAAGTGTTTTATATAGACCACTAAAGGTTTAATAAAAGTATTACCTATTATGTAACACCCGGTCAAACATGATTTTTTTAAAATCAAGAACAAATAAATAATAATATTATTAGTGTTTATTTAGGATCAAATTTAAATGATAAAGTTTGAGTTGGTTTAAAATTTGGAGAAGCCCTAGAACCCCTATAAATAGATCCTTAGGGTGGAGAAAAATCCACACAGTTATTATTCTCTCCCTCAAAACCCTCGCCGTCATGCAAAATCTCTCTTCTCTTTCATGCCTATTGTTTTCTCTCCGAGTGAGAAATTATTTCTCTCATTCAAGGTTTGCTTCCTCTTTCTCCCTCTTTTCTCTCTCTTTACTCTTTCTCCTTCTTCTCTCCAAAGGTACAAAGGAGAATGTGAAGGAGATCAACAGTTGCATGAAGATCAAGGGAACAAGGTGGAACACGAACGAGAAAAAAGAAATTAGGACACCAATAATGGATGTATGTAACTAGAGGATCAAACTTATGGCATTGCTTATGTGAATGATAAAATAAAGGATTTTAGAAAGGTTAGGATCTAATCCCTCTTGAACGATTTTTCATGCTAGAACAATTACAGATTAGGTCATAATAAAGAGGGTTTATCCATTTTTAAGTTTCCAGCATGTCTGATTGGGAGAACACATAAATTTATGTCAAACAACAATGATTTATTGATTGCAGAAAGTTATGTCCTTGTCAACACTTTGGAAGTGGAGCCTTATCTAAAGTAAGATTACTTATCGAATATTACTTTATATTAAGTTTTAACTATCACATTTCATATATTTCATTTTTCTTTGTATAGGGAATTTAAATATTTTCAAAGACAAATAAATTATAATATGACAAATGATCAATTTTTACAACTCCGAGATGAATAATTTGTGAGTTGTCTTAAGAGGCAAGTGCTTGACGGCAAAGTGACAAATAGAGATATTAGAAATTTGAGTTATGGACCGAAGAAAAAATGTCAACTTATAACGTTATCATCGCCAATAGTTATAGATTTTACACTAGAGATTATAGAAGAAACAAATCTCCCATGAATAGCGGCATTTGTGTTCGAGGTTGTTTGTACGGAAAAAATGAGTTGGATTATTATGGTGTCATCGAGCAAATTATTGAATTATCATACCTTGGGGACATGAATGTTTTCATATTGCATTGTTGTTGGTTTGATCCACAAAATAGTGTTAAGGTTGATGACACTTATGGATCGGTAGATGTGAAGCGTAGATCAAGATTTAATTCTAATGAACCATTTTTTTTCTAATTGAGCAAGCACAACAAGTTTACTATGCAAAATATCCTTCAGCGACAGACAACCATACATGTTACGATATTCAACGATAAATTAACGACATGTTAGCGAATTAGCGACAGTTTTACGACAGCGCAATGACATATCGGTGGCGGATATGTTTTTTAGATGGCAACGCTTTAATGATGAGTTAGAGATGAAATGTCATTTTTAAAAAATATCAAAATAATGACATTTTAATGACAACGTGACGACGGTTTTGAGACAACTTAACGACAAAATTAGCGATAATGGCTTATGTCGCTAATAGTGACCAAAAAATAACAATAGTTTCTTCGCGTCATCTTTCTGTCGCTAAGTCGTTGCTGATCTAAATAGCGACGACTTAGCGACAGTTTGGCAATAGAAAATTCTGTCGCTAAACATGCATATTCTTTTGTCTCCTAGATGAAGATGATGACATCCATATTCTTTAATCCTCTTTAGCTTTGACCATGATTAAATTAATCGGCTAAGATTAAGAGTAATGATTGATAGTCATGTTTGATCTCTCTATAGTCTCCTAGATATTAAGATATTGTAGCTAGCCATAAATTATCTGTAAGAAAAATGAACAAAACGTGGGGAAAAAGGGGATCTAGTCGTCATCACGATAATCAAATTGGGTTTAATGATTGTGACGACATCAAAGGACTACGATCACAATCGTGATAGAAACCCTCACAGGTTGTGATGTGAGATGATGGAACGAAGGGCTACGGTCACAACCATGAGAAAAATCATCATGGGCCGTGAACTACAACGGAGGAAATCAACTTTCGGCATCACTCTTGAACGTATCTTCACGAGCTATGAAGTTGCCGGTCACGGTCGTGAATAGATAGTCTCAAGCCGTGAAGGTAATTAGAAAAGAATAAAGTGGTCCTAAGTACTGAGTGAACTTGAACATATTGAATACTGAAGCTACTACGCATCTTGATGCGATTGATATTCTCGCTGCTGATGATACTATTAAGAAAATATAAAGTAAAGAATTAATGGTCAAGAACACACTAAACTATGAAATTATTGTGCATCAGTGCAATTGATGTTCTGGCCATTCCTGAATAAAAGTCATTGAATAAGAGGAAAAAGTAACACTACTGATGATCACAACGTATTATTTACATTTCCCTATTTTATATGCATATATGCTCTTTCCTATTGATTATTACAATTACATATCAGATTTCATTGCTCATAGGAGAATTATCTCCCTTGCTTTTGATCCTGCAGGCGGTGAATGCAATTGAAAGGTGATGACGTTGGTGACGCAGACATTCGTGAATATGAAGGCTTACATATGTTATGAGTTTAGTCTTGAATCATTTTAGTTTTTATCAAGTTATGAAACTATTTTCAATTATATATATTTTTTTTATTTTTGGAACAATGTAACAGAATATTTTATTTGACTAGTCTATTTTATAATTTTTTTTTCTTTTAAAAGATAATGCTTTCGCATTCCATGTTCAGTATGTTGACCAATTTTTTGGTTAATAAATTCAAAGAAGTATATATCTCATAGCATCTTCAAGTCCATATTCTGACACATAGCAAGGTATGGATTTGGAGACCTTACGTATTAAATTTAGGGTGCATGGAAATATTTTTTAGAAGAAAAACTTCTACATCCATCATAAATGTAGCCTTTGCTATACCCACTAACTATTTATAGGAAGAAAAACTTAGATTTTGGTTAAAAAAACTCATTAAGAGTTTCAACTTTAGTAATTTTATATCATCACTTCCATCTCGCATTGATAATTGAAGAGTCTTATTTAGATTGTATATTTGAGAACAATGACGGTTAATGACTCAAATAAAAATTATACATTTGCAAAATCCCATACTTTTAATAATTAAAAGATAATATATAGTTGGATTAGGATTAGGAAAAGATTAAAGAATGAAAGCCAAATTGTTATATATCTTTCTACTCAACTTTATATTCCTAATCCTATCCAAAGTAGTTTCTAAAGGACTCCTAATCACAATATGTGTTAGCCCTAAAGAATTCTAATCACACTCAAACATTACCCAAAGGATTTTCTTCCTTATAAATAAGACCCAACCCCTCCTCTCATATCACAATTTCTCTCCTTCCATCTCCCTACCTCCTCTCGGGAAGGCCAACACGGGTCGTGTCCAACTAGGACGCGAGTCATGTTGCACCGAAAAGTGAGTCCAAGGGAATGGTGAAAATGAACCATGTTTCAAAGGGACACAGACCACGTTACAGATAAAACAGACTATGTCCGAGCGAGACACGACCCCTGTTGTATATGTGTGATAGAATCCTAATTATTGTCAAATTAGGATTATGAATTGGATGATGGTTAAACTTATCTTGATCCCTAAGACATGCCTATATAAACCCAAGGCCACATATTTTTGCTCTCCCAAGCCGAAGCACCATATATCACCTCTCTTTCTATCTCTTTCTCCCTCCCTCTCTCTCTCCTTGAGGACTAGAGGAAGATTTGCTACAGGAGGATGAACTCAGTGAACAAGAATCAACCGACGAAATCAAGGTATGTAATTAAGGAGGATCAACCTTAGTGTATTCTATATGTGTATGATGCATGAACAGGAAACATGCATCGACCATGGATCAGTCATCTGCGACATGGTCTGCATTCGACATGGAACGACCATGTGCGCGGGACGTGCTCCATGAACAACACTAGCACCGTGGAAACAACCCGTGTCAACCAAAAAATGGACCATCCTCCTTGATCGACACCATCACTAATTCGACATGGACCATGTCCTTCTCTGGAACCCGCATGATCAGATAGAACATGATAGAAGCGAGTCACATCATCGTGACGCGGATCGTGCTCTGGCCGATGACAAAACAACCCTGACACCAATGCGGACCGAGTTCGCCGAAATGACAATGTCGAACATATGACATGATCCATGTCTTCTCCCGATGCAGGTCATATCTTGATGAGAGTTACCGTACACATTTACTACCAGAAATGGATCGTGTCCAGACTGGATGTGGGTGGTGTTCCAATAGTTAACCACTATTCCTTATTGATCTTGTTTTATTGAATTGATTATATTGCTTGAGCTAATGATGATTGCATGAGTCATAATCTAGAGTTTGATTAGATTTTAAAATAAATCTTGCATGTGATTGAATTTGCATGGATGGTACGTTGGCTCCCGAAGATGGCGGTATCTATCACGATGACAGGGTTTTTCCTTGATGGTAGGATTCTATGCTAATTGCAGCTGATGGCAGGACTTGTCGATTGAGTTCCTTTGGGGACTATTTTTCGTTCCTTCAAGAACAAATGGTCCCTGTGGGAGTTGATGAGTTCCTTCGGGAATCACAATTTATGAGATTAATGGGTCTACAGGTTAACCCCAAGGCCTAGCTAGTCTTAACGACGTTGGGACCAAAGCCAACGACCTTCATGACGAAAAGTTCTCATTAAAGATTATATTATTTAAAAGATAAAAGACAAGATAAGAAAAGATTAATAATATGGTCCAAAATAAGATATTCACTAGGCTTGAACATATTGTTGAAAGATTATGGGCATCATGAGATAGATGCAATTGATGTTCTCATCAATAATGGACCAAAGGTAAAGATTGAACCAAAAGATGGTAAGCATGGAAATGATAATAAGGCAAAAAGATAAAGAAAGTGGATTTAATGATCTTATCGATCATATCTTCATATATGGTTTATCCAATTGTATTTTTATTACATTTTACATATTGGGCTTTATAGTTTATGGGACAATTACATTCCTTGCTTTTGATTCTATAGGAGGACAAGACAATGAATAGATGATGGCACCAACAACGCAGACAGTCGTGATGTGGTGGCTGCGGACGATCAGTTCTACATGGAGTCAAATTTATTTTCATTAAGTTATGACTTTTTCTTTATGGAACAATATAAAAGAATATTTTATTTGAATTAGTTATTCTATTTTTAAAGTATCGACTTTCGCATTATATGGCTTGATTAAAAGTAAAGTCAAATATGTATATTGATAATGTCTCGAGAACGAAATCTTGCGCAAGAGTGGTCTTCTCGAGAGTCGAGACGTTACAACAATTATATTTTCCTTGTTGAATTACATATTTATATAGTTTTTTACGTACAATATTACTTCTTATTAACGTTCACTTATTCCAATGTGATACAAAATTTAATAATTTTCTTAAAAGTATTATGAAAATAAATATGATAAAAATTTGAAAGTTGATGCCTTTTAATTCAATAAAAAAATTAGTTAAATTTAATATAAAAATTGATAACTTTCCGTCCAATAAGTGAAATTTAGGTATATATCCAAAAGTTGATGCTTGGCATGCAAAAAAAAGTAGAATTTTGGACAAAATGAATTCCGTATAGCAATATATCAATTGCAATATTTTTTTAATCTCTACAAGTTTCAATAATACTGTCATATTCCATTTTTCTATATCTTATTTTTCTCTGCATTAGACTTTTCAATTTTTTACTTGATTTGTAATGCCAAGCCCAAACCACACAAAAGCCCAGTGGCAAACTTGCAAATTCTTTGAACTAATGAGGGCAATTAGGTGTTTCGAGGGGCTGAAGTAATAAAAAAAATAAACATGATCGAATCAATGGATAAGCGACACGTGTCCTTTCACTTGGAATAAAAGGGAGGCGATCTCATTCTCCTCTCCTTCGTCTTCTCCCTTCGTGACAGTGATTAGAGGAACTGCCAGTCTTGTCTTCGCCATTAAATACGCCCCATCAGAGGCCAAACTCGATGATTGTCCGGTACGATTAAAACCTACTCGACGAGGCGAACAAAATGACATAAGCATCGTGCGCTTTGGACGGAGTGATGCAACTCAAACATGAGCAGGTGAAACGGGCGCTTTCGACGGAGTCATGCAATTTGTGTTTGAACGGCAAGGGATTCTATCCTTAGATTTAGTAAGTCTAATAGTATTTCAATTCAGATTTTAACTTTGATTTGAAATGTGATTTAGGGTGTTGGATGGAATAGTGATTCTTTTTGGGTTTCATTTGCATCTCGCCGCACTGGAATCAAGAGGTCGACAACGTTGAGGTCTCTCCACACAACTTGATGCTTGACGTCCGCTCACGGTTGGTCGACATTGCCGGACTGACGGAGACCATCAGAAACTGATGGCCCTTCTTCGCACCATCTCATCTCTGTCCTGCCATTTTCGGATCTGTGGAAGTTTGACGGAAATGGAGAAGCCACTGCCGGACATCACAACGAATACCAGACTTTAGAACGTTGCTGGAAAGGACCACTTCGTGATGAGCTGTCCCGTATCGTGGTATATATATATATTTATTTCCGTTGATTACCTCCCACCTATTCCGGTTAGGGCTTGAACCTCTAGTGTCAAGCCCCCTAACCGCGAAAGCTTGACTGAGGAAGAGTAGGAATAGAAGCGTGAAAGCGAAGTGTCCTAGTGGATCGACACTTAAAATACTCGACGATTGTCGTATACTTGCGGTAATAGGAGTGTGCATATGTTTATAAATAGTAAAATTTGAAGTGAAGAATATCTTTATACAAAAGATCGATCCTGGTTAACCCCCTAACCTGTGGTCATTTTCTATTCTACCCCACACTTCGCATCACAAATAAAATACGAGGAAGGCAAAAAGAAGCTGTAGGCGAAAACCATGGGAAGAAAGAAGAGTAGATATAGGAGAGATTGCAATTATAGATGGAAAGATCAAAGAGCAATTATTGTATTTTACATCTCAAAATATGGATTGTACATCCATAAGCCCCTTAAAATTTTATCATATTTTATCAATAATTTTATTTTATTAGTGATTAATATGGTGCTCATAAGGGGCACAAAGGTATAAAACAATGATTTGAGTATTAAGAGATCTCGAGTTCGATTCTCATCATTGACATTTATGTACTATTTATTTCCATAGGGTGATATTGTAGAGAAATTAGGTAAACAAATGGAATTGTATTATAGTAAAACTTGTGAGTACAACACTCTTGGATGACACTTAGCCAACACTTAGAACTCCTACACAAGAATTCACTATGCACTCACAACACTACTCAACACTCTTATATGTGGACACCTTAGTGCTATGTTTCTTGTTTCTTCTCTTCTTGGAGCAAAATGGGTTGTATGCATGGCTATTTATAAGCATGAACTATGGCTTGCTAAGAAAGCCAAGACTTGTGTGAAAAAAATCTGGATATAGATACTTCTAGATATTTTCCTAAAGACAAGACTTGGACTTGCTAGATCACTCTAGAAACTAAGTAGGTGCTAGAACTTTCTACACTCCCCCTTAGCACTAACTTAGTTTTCCTTTTATTCACAACATCTTCTATTAGAGCCATATTTGCATATTTTGGATTTGGTTTTCGTTGTCTACTTGACCTTCTTAATTCTTGAGAAGTCTCTTCAATCAATGAATCTTCCAATTGATTTGGTCATTCTTCCTCTGGAGATATTCGATGTTCTCCAGTTTCCCATGGACTTATTTTCTTTCGTGGGAATTTTGTTGATACTTCTCCTTCTTCACACTCTACATTAGATTGAGTCGCTTCTCTTTCCATCTCTTCTACCTGAGATTGAATGTTTCCTTCAATATTATTTGAGTCAAACAACATTACTTCCTTTGAAGGCCACCATGATGATTGCTCATCAAATACCACATTTCGGGAGATGTGAATTCGTCTGTTTGTTGGATCACAACATCTCCAACCTTTCCGTTGGCTATCGTAATCAACGAATATGCAGTGTATTGCCTTCTTATCGAACTTGCTACGAAAATTATCAGCAATAAAAACATAACAGAGACATCCAAATACTCAAAAATGACTCGCCGTAGGTTTAATCTTCCATGGTTTCTCATATGGTGAGCTAAACTCCAGCTTAGCTTGAGGTAGTCTATTGATGACATGAGCAGCTGTCCTCATGCACTCTACCCAAAATCGTGGAGGCACATTCTTAGCATGTAGCATGCTTCTGCAAGTCTCTGCCAAATGACGATTCTTTCTTTCCGCCACACCATTTTGTTGTGGTGTGTTTGGACGAGTCAATTGACGTCGTATATGGCATGCTCGAAGATATTGAGAAAACTCCTCTGATGTATACTCTCCTCAATTGTCTGTACGTAAGCATTGAATCTTTTGACCAATCTCTTTCTCAATCATTTCTTTAAATTTCCTGAATTTATTCAGTGCTTCAGACTTCTCTTTCATGAAGACCACCCAGACGCACCTTGAAAAGTCATCAATGAAGGTGATCATATAGCGAAATCCACGAATAGATGATTGCTTCACAGGTCCAAGAATATCATAGTGCACCAACTCCAATGGTGCCTTAGCTCTGAACTTTGACTCCTTGTAAGGTAGTTGATATGCCTTACCAAATTGACATCCTGCACAAATAATATCTTCTCAAACATCTAGGCAAGGGAGTCCCTTTACCATAGACTTCTTCATCATTGCCTTCAATCGATGATAGCTCACATGCCCGAGTCTTACATGCCAAAGGTCAATTGTCTCATTTTTTCTTGTCTTGTCTATATATGCTTCTTGAGCAGACAATACATAGACAAACTCTAATCTCCTTCCTTCCAAAATTGGTGGACTAGTAGGCCTCAGGTCGCGATAGACTTTAACATCCTTTGGCCCAAAAACCACATAATTTCCAGAAGAAGTAAGTTGTGAAACTGACAATAAGTTCTTGGACATACCCAGCACGTGATAAACATGATCGAGCTCCACCTGGCGTGCTCCAAAGCGAGGAACTATTGTCGTCTTGCCAACATGAGTAACTGGCAGTCGAGTGTTATTAGCAGTGACCACCATACGCTCTCCTTTATACTCAGATATATTTTGAAGCTTCTCCTCGTCTCCTATCATATGATTGGAGCAACTAGAATCAATTATCCAATCATTAAGATAGTTAATACCTTTGTTATTTGTTACGATGAGTACAACTTCTTCAAAAGGTTCTTCGACGCTACACATTGCAAGATCCGTTGGTTCTTCAATTCCCCGTTCTCCTTCAAGGTTGATAGTGACTTCTTCAATTGCATATGATGCTTCAAGATCCCATTCTTCTTCGCTTCCATTGTCGTGAGAAGTGACAGCGTTTCCTTCTTCACGTTTGTGCCAACAGTCACGTGCATAATGGCCTTTCTTCCGGCAGTTGTAGCATCGAATATCTTGTCGATGAGGTCTGATCTTTTCTTGCTCTTCTTTATTTGAACTCCGGTGAGCTCCCCCTTGTTGTGTGCCCCTGCCTCGTCTGGTTCTGTGCCAACCTTGTATACGTCCTTTTTGTCTTTCTCCATTGTTGTTGCACTTCCTTACGGCTAAAGCCTTCTCTTCATCTTTGACCGAGCATCTAGATGATTGTACATCTAGATCTTCTTGGTTGGCTAATATGCTTTTCAACTCTGTTAAAGTTGGTTCTTGAGCCCAACCTCTAATAGCAGTGATGAGGCTATTGTATTTCGGATGCAAACCATGAATAATAATTCTGCGCATCCTTGTTTCACTAATTGCATCTTGGGGATCTAATTTGGAAATTTCATCACAAATAGTTTTGATTTTGGAAAAGTATTGACTCACCGATGTGTCTCCTTGTCTGATGGAGATTAGATCATTCTCCAATCGTTGCAACTTTGCATCATTCTTCTTCGTGAAGAATGTAGCTAAGGTGTCCCAGGCCTCCTTGGGTGTCTCTTTATCTTTGATCTTTTGAAGGAATTCATCCTTCACTGATGCAGCTAGCACGTACATGGCTTTCCCGACTTTGCATTCAAATTTCTTTAGTTCTTCGGCATTTGTAGGTGGTGTAGCTTCATTTCCGCCAATGATGCTCCAGAGATTTTGCCCCTTCAAATAATATTGCACACGAATACTCCAAGTATTATAATTAGTATGGTTAAGATTTTCCATGGAGCTTACCGAGGATCCAAAGTCTGCCATATGACTTGGTGAACTCCTCGATGTCACTCAAGTAAGTGTAGCTTCACAATCCTTGATTGTGCAGTGACAGAGTTTCCCCTTAACGATCCTCGTTTCAACTTGCTCCAACAAAAGCTTCTCGTGGCTTCTTGCACCGTCTCGAATCGGTAGAGTCTCCACGTAACTTGATCTTGCAAAATCTCGAACTAGCGAAATCTTCCCACGGGCCAACCTGCTCTGATACCACTTGTAGAGAAATTAGCTAAACAAATGGAATTGTATTATAGTAAAATTTATGAGTACAACACTCTTGGATGACACTTAGCCAACACTTAGAACTCCTACACAAGAATTCACTATGCACTCACAACACTACTCAACACTCTTATATGTGGACACCTTGATGCTATGTTGCTTGCATCTTCTCTTCTTGGAGCAAAATGGGTTGTATGCATGGCTATTTATAGGCATGAACTATGGCTTGCTAAGAAAGCCAAGACTTGTGTGGAAAATCTAGATATAAATACTTCTAAATATTTTCCTAAAGAGAAGACTTGGACTTGCTAGATCACTCTAGAAACTAAGTAGGTGCTAGAACTTTCTACATATATGTATTTTAAAAAATAATATTGTGCTTCTGTCATGTATGTTGTGTCGTGCTATGCCAAAATTGGGATCCGAGAGGCCCGACCTAGCCAGACCAAAATTCTTGTGATTGATCAGGCCACTATTACTTTATTATTATTATTATTATTATTATTTGAGTTTTCGATTATTTTTTTAAAAAAATATCAATTTCTATATATAATAAAGTTTATATTGAAACTAACAATATTTTTTATATCATGTATAATATAATATAATATAATATAATATAATATAATATAATATAATATAATATAATATAATATAAGGAGATGTCCAAGTATTTGAGCAAAACATTTATCATCTTAGTATTTAATCTTAAAAGTGATTAGCAATATATTTTATGTTATGTGTAATAATAATAATAATAATAATAATAATAATAATAATAATAATAATAATAATAATAATAATAATAATAATAATAATACAATATATAAAGTTAAAGTATGAGAAAAAAACACGTCATATTTTTGCAACTTCATTATCTAATATAAATAATATTAATTAATCAAAACGAAAAACTATAATTAAACTAATAATATATTTTATTAATAACTAAAATTTGTCATGTAAAATGCTGAAATATATATATATATATATATATATATATATATATATATAAGGATAATTCATATTACTTACTTTAATCTCACATTCGAAGTTTACCACAGGAAGAGGAGAAGGACTTTGAAACTTAAAGAGTGTGGTCATGCGACCGAGATGATACTCATATGGATGATACAACCCAATTTTAGGCTTGAGGGCTCCTCACAAATATCAATATTTAAATATTTATTAAACGATCAAATATTAGAAAAAGACTTTGGCATATATGTATATAATAAATTATATATATTATACAGTATTAAAATAAACAATGAAAAAAAATTTAATAATAATAATAATAATAATAATAATAATAATAATAATAATAATAATAATAATAATAATAATAATAATAATAATAATACAATATATAAAGTTAAAGTATGAGAAAAAAACACGTCATATTTTTGCAACTTCATTATCTAATATAAATAATATTAATTAATCAAAACGAAAAACTATAATTAAACTAATAATATATTTTATTAATAACTAAAATTTGTCATGTAAAATGCTGAAATATATATATATATATATATATATATATATATATATATAAGGATAATTCATATTACTTACTTTAATCTCACATTCGAAGTTTACCACAGGAAGAGGAGAAGGACTTTGAAACTTAAAGAGTGTGGTCATGCGACCGAGATGATACTCATATGGATGATACAACCCAATTTTAGGCTTGAGGGCTCCTCACAAATATCAATATTTAAATATTTATTAAACGATCAAATATTAGAAAAAGACTTTGGCATATATGTATATAATAAATTATATATATTATACAGTATTAAAATAAACAATGAAAAAAAATGAGGCTGTTTAAAATGAGCTACAAGTATATATATATATATATAATTTATTTATTTATTTATTTATTTATTTACATTTTTTATGCTATAATGACTTAACATAATAAGTAGATTATATAGTATCAAAATAAATAAAAGAAAAATAGTAATTTGTTTAAATTGTTTTCAATGTTGTGAGATAAATCTAAGGCCACATCTTATATTTTTTATGGAATTTTCCTATATAACTAGAAATATCTTATAATAAAAAAGCGTTACACGAGAAATTAATATTTGTTTACTCGAAAAATTCTTATAATAATGATGAGTAACAATAATAGTAATAATATAAATTTACATCTATATCTGTAATAGGAGAAGTCATGATGAGAAAATATCAAGTGATATGTTTTAATAAAGCCAAATGTCATGCTCTTAAAAAAAATTCTCGATAAATAACAATAATTGAGATTATGTTAAATTTTTTATTGTTGAAACTAATATATATATATATATGTGTGTGTGTGATATACGTATGTATATCAGATTTACTAATTAATATTACATACTCTACTAACACATTTAGAAAGAGATAAAAAAGCTTAAAAGAGGGTAAACATGTAATGTTGAGTGATATTTATTTGGATGAATTTTGACATAGGTTGAGGCATGCATTCTCTATATCAATATTAAATAATTAAAAATCAAATGTTAGAAAAATATTTAACATATTTTAGAAATAATTATTTAACTATATATGTATGTATGTATGTATGTATGTATGTATATGTATAATCATTATAAGGAGATGCCGAAGATGCAAAGTTGCGCCTTCTCGGGAAGTAATTTGAGAAGTGCAAATAAAATAAAGAGTTTTTAAGTATTTTGAAAATATGATAACAAAAAATGATATGCTTAAAAATTATCAAAACCAAATACGTTGAGTTTTTTAAAAAATATAAAATCTTATTATATTATACTAAAATGAAGATAATTTGAGAAAATAAATCAAATGGCACTCATCTGGGTGAGTCGGACTAATATATATATATATATATATATATATATAAAAGTCAAAGTAGCGTAATTTCTCCATAATATAATAAGTATTTATTTATTCCTTAATAAAGCTTTTCGATATAGAATAATAAAACTTAAATCATAAAATATCTAGAGAGTATTTAGTAAGAAATATTTTATGTTGCTTACTAATATGACATTAGTAATTGGACATGCCACATCATAATTTTGATATTAAAAAATTAAATTGTCATGTCATTTTTTTCAGTCATCAAAGTGTTTTCGAGAACCAAATTTGTGTAAACCTGGTCAACCAATATCATCGTGCTAGATGAACTATTTTATGTTTCTAGATGTTACTGCAACAAAACAATTATTATACTTATAGAGAAAAAATTATGAATTAAATTCCTCAAATCAATTTTTTAAAATAAAATTCTTAGCATATTTTAAATTTAATATGTTTGTTACCATTGAAAATTGACTTGAGGAATTTATCCACAATTTTTCCTTTCTCTTAAAAATGAAATATTATTTTTATTGTGAAATGAAAAAAAATTAGAAATGCATTTCTTGCTCATAAAAATAACCATTTTCTTACTGTAACTTTGGAAAGCAAAAAATAGGTAGTTGACCATTGTTTTTCACTCAAAAATTGACCCTTGTCACCATGTGTGGCAATTTAATCTTTTTAATATTAAAATTCTCATGTGGCATGTCTAGTCACTAACAAAATTTAATTATGAGTTATAAGTTGGAAGGCAGTTTCATTAAAAAATAAATTAGAGGGTAGATTTGAGAAAGTGTTAAAGTTAAAGGGTATTGGCGAAGAATGATATTTTTTATGCCAAATTCTTATTTCAGAAATTGTGCAATCACAAGCCAAATTTATTGATCTACCTGATTTTTAGTGAGAAGAATTAATGTAATTTCTTTGGTGATCTCATTCCATGTATAAGGAGATGAATGTTTTATATGAGAAGTATAAGGATAACGGTTTCCTTGCGAATTCCTATGTTTAATGCAACATATTTTTATTTTATTTAACTTGTTCATCTAATTGCTACACTGAATCTTTTGTTGGAAAAAACGAAGAATAAAAGTACAAAGATCACAAGAATCACATAAAAAAATATACACAAAATTTACGTGATTCGGAGATGGATCTCTTACGTTCACGGTCGTTGCAGAGAGTTTCACTATATTATGTTCAAAACCACCAGAGTATAACCGTTTCAAAAATAATATATATATGATGGAGTTAGGACAACCGCACATAAAATAGAGAAAATACATATATACCTCTACTTTTTTTTCTCATATGCTATCTCCAACATCTTTGATGGAATTCTTTACTAATGTCATCCGTGTATATTTCTTGAATTAATGAAAACATGCATGTTTAACCTTTTCCCTCGAATAACAAAAGTTCAACCTTCGAAAACAAGTACAAATTGATACGATCAACATAATATCCAGCTTAAAGAAAAGACAAGCAATTTGACTTCTTTGTATGTTATTAAAACTTGAAATGCAATGCATCCCAACCTATAAACTGTATTTGGAAACATGAATTATGATAATGGTATCATTGTAAAGAATGATAATTATACAATTTGATCTCAGCAAGGTTGTGTATGAGCTGGTGAAATGGGTATATCA
The DNA here is from genome assembly GCA_001647135.1 of Pontederia paniculata. Taxonomy (NCBI): domain Eukaryota; kingdom Viridiplantae; phylum Streptophyta; class Magnoliopsida; order Commelinales; family Pontederiaceae; genus Pontederia; species Pontederia paniculata. Next base: position 18,469 of record LTAE01007798.1, on the reverse strand, counting down.
ATTAGTTGCTCACACCAGTACCATTCCCTGAAATGTGGTGATCTATGTTACTAGATTTTGATCTCTAACTCAAGGTTTTCAAACTCGATAGTTTACATAGACTCGTTTTACGTCTGGTAAACTCGAGTCGTAAACTTGAGACGTAAACTCGTAGTTTTCTATGTACAAGCTTATAAATTAAAAAAAATATTATATCCTAAGGTATTTTAATTATAAATATTTGTATCCAGTTATAAATAGTTTATACTTTATATTTAAACACCTCATATATATATAATGGGTTCTACGTGTGAAATCGGCCGAGTCTACTCGATTTTATCTGATTCTACCGAGTTTACTCCGAGTCTATCCAAATCTACTACCTAATCTGATTCTAAGTCGAGTTCACTCGATTTTACGCTCTAAAGTCTTAAACTCATATGATTCTATGAGTTAGAATCGCAATTTTGAAAATCTTGCTCTAACCTTCGTCTAATGTTGGCCTTGGGCACAACATTTAAAATGTTACAGTATTCAAGCACCACAAATTTCTAGATTCAGCTTGAAGTGAATCGAAAGAATGCATTTCTCTATGAAAGAAAAAATGTAATCGACATTTGGGGCTCCAAAACTATGGACAATATAAGAAGGAAGTTCTTTTTATAGGTGTCATTCGTCCATAGAGTTTGTCTCTCGTTTGCACCATTTACCGTCCATTCATAGTCAAGACTATAATGACTTATTGATTATTCCAACGATCATCTCTATAATGATGATCCAATGATCACCTCCATAATGATGACTTCAATGATCATCTGCATAATAATTATATTAATCTTCATAATGATCATAATGATCACTTTACAACACTCTCCATGAGTTCCTCAAATCACAAAATGGAGGTTTGTTTGGTGATGGCATCAAGTGGAACTTTACCAAGTTTCTTGTCGTCGAAAGATATGGGCCAACCACACTATTTTGAAAACTGAGGTCTCACCCTATGCAATTTCTGTCTCCTTCATTTTAGTTATCTAAAACAGAATGCAGATAAAATTCAATCATGTTTTCTATATGGTTCCTTAATATCTCTGCTTGTTTCTTTGCAAAAGAACATCCAGAAACTTTTGGAGGCTTAATGAGACCATTACACCTTCTCTGATGCGTTGGAACAAGTTGTGCTAAATCTGCATAAGTGGAAGCATATCAGAGCTTATCCTCATTGGGGCTCTTCTATGCTGATTGACAATTATGTTACTAGAAATATCAGTACTAAATTATATATCTCGTGCTGTTCCTGTATTGTTGTATTTTCTTTTCCTTTCGTTGTTATTATTCTTGCTCTATGTTGTGCCTATTAGAAGTAGATGTTTATACCTTAATCCTTTATCTAAGGGCATGTAATACATCATCTAGATTTTTGGAAATATAAGTATAACTTTGCTGAAACAATCCAACATTTTTTTACTAATACAATTTAAGATCTAGCAGGTATAAATGACAGAGCCTTAAATTTCTCACCACAGGATTTTGCTAGTATGCATCATTCACCATTTTTTATTCATATTCAAAGTTGAGTCGGCATTGGGATTTGAGAGTTTAAGAAGCTCAGCTGAACTTTGTCCATGTCCATGCTGTGTAGTTCAGACATTTAATGTGTTCAATCTTCATGTATGTATGAAATATATCTGCAGATACAATTAAGAGATATTGACTTGCTGATTTCGCATACGAATCACAGGTCTATTCACTAATTGTCTTCAGTTATTGATAGTATCAACCATGATTCATACAATTTGTTGTTAAATGGACGATGGAAACTTAATCCACAAGTTAGGGATCAAATAGAATCAACTGGGTCAGTTGAAGTAAGCTTTAGACGCTGATATCTCTCTGCACTATTCCATATCGCTTTCCTGGAATTTTCAACCATCTTTCTACCACTTCTTTCCTTACATTATCTGCTGTGCTTTAATTATTCCTTCTTTTCTCCTCTGCTTACTGAATCATGTTCTGTGTGGCCAGACTGCTGGCTGAGCTATCACTCTATCCATAACGAACAGGTAGCTATAAAGTTATCTTTCTCAAACCATGAATTAGCTCTCAGAAGCAGCCTCAGGGTCATCTTCCTCAGAGTTTCCTGAAAACCTGAACATTAAGGATATAATTTGCTACCAATTTATATACTTTGCCTTATGTTATCTTTTTTAGGAGATAATTATGTAAAAGATGCAGTTCTAAATATTTCCACTGAGCAACAAATAGTGCAGCATTTTTGTCATTTTTACCACAAATTAACTTTGCCATTCAGCCCCGAGTAAGAATAGAAAAAAAAAGTCTGCATTTTGAGAAGATAAGCACTCGATTTTGGACGTGTGCTTAGCATCAGTAGCTTCCTTTAGTTGCCTACTGGCTCATGAAGCAGTGGTCTTGAACAGCTAAACACCACCAGGGTTGAAGGCACCTTGTTTTGTGCATTCCTTATCCCTTTTTTAAGCAGTGCCCTCCTGGTAACCAGGTAGCCTTTATACCCTGATACGAATGTGCTCTTCTTCTTTAGTCCGTCTGTCATGGAATGAGGAATCTTCAAGCAATTATTTTGAGCATTGCGTGTAGGAACGCATTCAGTCATAATACCTGAAGAAGAAAGCTTACACCTTTTTTTTTCTCATGTATAAGACCTGAAGAAAGCAGTTGATTTTTACTCGAGGTGGAGTTTGCCATCTAAAAGTACTTCTAACTCTGCCATCTGCCTTTTATTGAACTATGGAGTGGGAATCACAGGCATTTTGGGTTTGTTACTTAAATTGCAGCAGGACCAAGTATCTTGAAACATAATTGGCCCCTGCAAAGCACCTGCAGGCTCTACAGTCTTGCAAGAAACTGCCTTGGAAACCTAAGGAAGCAGGAACAGATTGAATATTATACATCAGATGAACAAATCTAAAGTATCACACAGAATTCAAGAGTTTAAATTATTAAGAGTATTATTAACAGCAGACTGAATAGCCTACCTTCATCAGGTGAAACAGATCTGAAGTATCATACAGAATACAAGAATTTAGAACTTTAATAATAGTAAATAGGGAATCATGCCCACATATATCAAGTGCTAAATCTCCAAACAGTTAAAAAGTTATCAGACTCTTCTCATAAATTGCATTGATTAGTAGCATCAGCCACATTAAACTATCCGATTGGCTTACAAATTCTTCAGCCACAGGGCCAAGGATTTCAAATTAAAGCAGTTCTTTGTGCAAGTTTGCAGTGCAAACAAAACAGTAGTCATTTGGCTCATTTACATGAATTACAAGAGGAATGTTCTCGTTCCAAGTATCAATATATCTTCTTTACTTGACGATTTTTTCTGCCATGCATGCGGCCTCCATCTTCTGCATATCATTCATGCAGGGCTTCAAAGAAGTCACCGGAATGGCAGCATCCCCACGGCGCCAAGCTTGGAATTTATCTGAAAAAATGTGATCGATTGCTGTTCGTTTTTTCCTGTTCAGAAGATGAGCTGTGCAAAAATGCAACATCTCTCAGCTGCATAATCTAACAGTGCACGCCACTGCTTGAGCCCAGTACCGCAGCCTTGCTTTTACTTCATCTGGATCGTCTCCTGATGGAAACAAAAAAGTAATTTTTAGAGAACAGATTCAATGTTACAAGGTTGTGCTCCATAGATGTACTTAAGAAAAATAAACGAAAATCTATGTTTTCCCTTTTTTCCCCCTAAATCAGAACGAGTTAAATCAAGTAAGAAATCGAACTACTTGGTAGTGTTCTATGAAAAGATATACCAAAATCATGGTTGCAGAAACAAGCATTAAACGTTTCGATCGTTTCTAGAACAGAAAAAAAGGCGAAATCCCTCTTAAAAGTCTGATCTTTGGCGTAAATAATTGCACATCAATGAGCAAAAGGAATCTGGAATGAAATGGAGAAGTGAACATTGAATCCTCCGAAAAAACCAAAACCTTCCCAAAAGTCAAATCTTTGGCTCAAAATAACATCCTTACCAGGGCTGGAGATCTTCCAGTTCGCAACGGGAGCAGACGCCGGCGACGAGCAATGATCCGAAGATTCGCCGGAGGAAGAGGAACGGAAAGAGGACGACCGATCAGGGGACTGCTGGTGTTGCTGCTGCTGTTGCTCGTCCAAGAACCGTTGGCTCATGGAGTAGCAAAGCTCGAGCGCCGGCAGCGTGTTGCAGAGCTCGGGGATCTCCTCGTAGCTGAACCCGAACCCGAGATCGAGACACCCCTTGAGCTCCTCCAGGTCCTCATCCGTGAGGCTCTTCGTCCTGGCGACGCCGTCGGATCCGCCGTCGTCCCCGTCGGCGGCCTCCACGTACCCCTCCAGCATGACTCCGCCGGTCCTCCGCCGCCACCGCCGCTCCGCCTCCTCCTCTTCCGCCCCCTCCTCCTCCTCTCTCCTCCCTCGGGTCCCGAACAAGAACCCCAAATCCACATCCTCCTCGCCGTCGAGCACCTCTTCTTCTTCCTCCTCCTCGTCGTCGTCGTCCTCATCCTTCCTTCTGAGCTCCATGGCGAAGAAGGGATCGGGAGGGCATGAGCCGCTTGGGAGTGGAACAGGGCACTCTGCTTCCATCTCTCTCTCTCTCTCTCTCCTCTTCGTGTGTCGTCTCTGTTGTGTGTCCTGCTTCGGTTTTTAAATTGGCTTCGTGCTCTCTAATGGCGGTGCTATGTGATGGCAGCACATGACATGCATCGCATGGTGACATGCCATGGCATGTCATCGTCATGCGGATGGTGGGGGGAGGGTCAATAATTGGGTCGCGTTTAGAGATCACCAAAGCGCGCGTGCTATTTGGACCACGTAGCTCGTGGGCCACACGATCAGCTTGTGGTGGTGGATCTCGCATCCTAACAAACAACGTTTTTTTATTTATGTTAATTTTTTATGCATTTTTTTTCTTTTTTTTTGAATTTTACATCCAATCATTGTGGAGCATTAACCAATAATCAGATATTTTGAACACTACTTAGATGAATGTTATGGTACATCGTTCTATAATTTTTATTATCATGTGTCCGAGTTTAATATTTATATTTGAAAATTTCATGAGTCGTATTTTGTAAGACAAAAAATGAAGTTTAAAATAGTGTTTAGTGATTTGACTAAGTCAAATCGTTAAATTAAGTATTTGATAAACTAATTTTATCATTAATATTTAGCGGTTAACTAGAGATTCGTAGTAGACTAATTTAAAAAAAATAGCATATAGAGTTTAGATGTTCTATTTTTTTTCAAATTTAAACTTCTAATTATAATATATTCTTCCTATAATTTTTATATAATTTTTTGTTATAAAAATCTCAATTAAATAGTGTGAATATAAATAAAAAAATTTAAAATTTGTTGATTTTATGTAATGAATATAACAAAATTTTACTTGAAAATAATTTGTTCTTACATTGCAATAAAAAATAAATGTATATTATATTAAAAATTAAATAATTTATTATTTTATATTCGTTTATATTATTTTATACTCATAAACTAATTCAGACGTTAAATTTATTAAACACTTATTTATTAATTATCTAACTTAATCTTTAAATATTAACCGTCATCGATATTTTTTATTTATATCGCTATTTGTTAATCAACGATTATCCGCTCATTAAATCGTTTACTATGTCAAACACGACCTTAAACGTATAATTGACATAATATATAATGATGAAACTTCAAAACTTTAATAAAAACTTTATATTAGTGCGATTCTAAAATGTGATATGTTTTATATGAAAGCGTCACTGTGGATAATCTCAACCAAAAGTAATAACTATATAAATAAATAATTGGATGGTCTTGTTTTTGCTGCACATGTTTAAATGGTTGTACATATAATGAATGAATTAATTTATTTATTCAATTGTAAAGAAAATTGTAGTTCTTTTTTTTTCCTCTTTTTCGTTTGGATTATTGTATGTGTAATTGTGTAAGTGTAGAAAATTGCTCCATCATATGAAAATTCATTTGGCATTGCCTTCCGGGTCCTGGCTACTTTTTTATTTTTTATTTTGAGGATGTTGTCCAACCACTTTTTGCAAGAAGAAAGCATCTAAATGCATGCAGCTTGGCCAACACTTTTGCTCCAAAATTTGTGATCCAATTTGGTTCATATTCACAACATGCACCCACATTTTGGTGCTAAAAAACATGTCATGATTGGAACTCCTCTCCTACCCCCATCTGCCTTTAATGTTAGCACCATAATATATTGTATAAAAGACAAATCACATGAAAGCGATGAGCAAAAGAAGATGTATATAATCAAGTTTGGTTGGCACACCTGGTTAGTAGGGGTGTGTCCCGGNTATATATATATATATATATATATATATATATATGTATTACAATTTACAAAAGTAAGAAATATACGTGTGTGGCCAAAACAGTGAGATGGGGATGGAATAGGGCTTGCAAAAAAGTCCGACATTGAATTAGTCGTAGAGATAAAAGACATATACATATGTATAGAGAAAAGTGCAAAAGAAAAAAAAAGTCATTTGCGCTTAAATATGTCCTAAACTTCTATTATTAAATAAAAAATACCAACTTATATTTTTTTATTAATTTTGGCACATAACTTTTTTTTATTGAATTAAAAAGCACCAAACTTTTCAACCTTTTCTCATATTTAGTCTATTTTTTTTAAAAAAAAATATTAAGTTCGATGTGATAAATTCATATGGATAAATTAACATTCTACAGGCATATTATTTGCGCACCGAAAATCTGAATAAAAGACGGAAAATATATTATTTATTTCTTGAGAAACCTTTCATCATTTATAATTTTATAGTATCGATATTTATATCACTTTTTTTGCACAACTTTATTTCCTTCAATCGAAAAAAAAACCCTCATAAAATGTATTTGAGAATAATTATCATTAACGTTATACTGTTATATCTTTTATTTTTATGGTAAGTAATATTGTCTAAATAACTTTCGCTCATCCATATGAATTTACCATGTTAAAATTGTTAAAATATTGCAAGTATATTAAAAAAAGGAACGTTTATGTCTCTTAATCCAATAAAAAAGTTAATCCAAATTTAATAAAAAAAATAAAAGTTAGTGATTTTCTATTCAGTATAATAAAAGTTTACACAAAATTTATAATAAAATCAAAGTTTAAAATATGTCTTTCTGTTTTTTTTTCATATGTATATGAATCTAGTAGCAATAGTATGCAATAGTGCGGTACACCTTTCTTGTTTTTTCAAATCTAATTTTTTTATATTCAATTTTTTGAAAATGTTTTCAAATCCAATAATAATTTTAGTCCTCAAATTTATTTTAATTTGTCAATCTAATCCTTCCGTTAAATTTTAACTAAGATTCTGTTAAATTAATTTTTAATAATTAAAAAATATCATTTTTACCCTTAATTCTTTAATATAACAAAAAACTTTATAAAAATAAAAATTCAAAAGTAAGGATAGAAATATTTTTAATAAAAAAACGTCATAATTTAATGGAATGACTCGTATGACACTTTAAACTTTTTAAAACCCAGCTACCATAATAAAACTCTTGTAACGGCGTGGAGAGTAGCAAAATTATTAACCACTTTGATTAATAAAAAAAACTTTGGTACCATTGATATTTAACTAATGCCGAATATGTAATCTTGGTTTGCATAGTTTAGGCTTAATTAGGCTTATTGATCACTACATCAAAGTTTGGGAAAAGGGTAAAAATAAAAATAATAGTTATAAATCACTATTATTAGGCTGCATCATGTGAAGGCAGGCATGTGAATAGCTAATCATTTAAATTCCTCCTACATCACATAAAATAAATGTCACTAGGAAGCTTCAATAAAATTTATGGATAAAGTATCATCATCATTTAATGTGTTTCAAAAAAAATGCTAGCATTTAATAGGTATGATCCGTGATTGTTTTTTGCTTGATATCTCAATTTTGTATTTAGTACTTTTGTCTCAAATCCATCAACTATAATATTTTTCACATCTATTTTTTATTTATAAAGTTATAAAATTTAGTCGAACTTATCTTGATTTATCACTCAAGTATTTTCGTCCTATTCTAACCAAAATTTCATTAATTTGAATAATGATGAAATATGATTTTTGCCTTTAGTTAATTAATACAATAATATAAAAACTTAAAAAAACAATAAAATAAGAGTTTATTATTTTATATTAAAGATGGAGATTTGACTAGCAAATAATGGTGAATTCTAGTAATAACTTTCAAAAGTTTGTCGTAGGAAAGTATTATAGTAAAGAAGATGTTTTGTACCAAAAAAAAAGAGGATGTTAGAGAAAATAATTGAGATTGTTATTAGCTAATTCAATTTTTTATTTTTATCATTATGTTGAAATTTTACAAATCTTAGAGGATACCGCTATATATATGAGAAATATTAGCGTGCATACACATACTATGGGCCTTTGGATCAGTATCATTTTAATCCAACGATAGATGTTGTTTGTGTTTTGGACCATCAAATTAAAAGTGATATTAATCCAAAGGTTCATAGTGTGTGCATGCACGATGCATACACAGTTTGTGTATGCACGCTAATATGACTATATATATATATATAGTCAAAATGTTTTAACTGCATATTACTTAAACTCATATATATATATATATATATATATATATATATATATGTATATATAAAGTAAAACACATGAAAGAAAAATAATAATGCAAAACTTGACGTGGGTGGACGCAAAGAAAAAAGTGGGTTACTTTTGGGATCCATCGGTTCACACATCCCTTGCTTGTATGTACAAATTTAATAAGCACACAGGATTCATGAAGAGCCCTTCTTCTCTCTCTCTCTATCTCTCTCTCTCTCTCTCTCCATTAGATGCAGTGAACATTTGAAATTATTAGCCATTAATCCAACCAACATTCCTTTCTTTATATTGTTCCTGCATCCTTTTTTTATCTGCACTGCATCTTCTGTATGTTCATCCAACTAATTAAGTATAAAAGTTACAGCAGATTAGATTGACATGAATAAAAGAAAATTCATTCAGAAGGAAACTATTTATTTTTTCATTAGGTTGACGACCTTGAAGAAAGATATTTTTTTTATATTTATGTTTTTAAATGCTAATTTGCCAAAGGATCAGTAAAACTAAAAAAGAGAGAATACTTGAGATCCGTTTGTTCCATCGAAAAAAAAACTTAAAGAAAATAAATGTTTAAAAAGTGAATCTAATGGAAGTAATTTATTTTCAAATGTTTGATATATGATTTAAAGATATGAGGAAGTTGTGATTTTGTGTGAGGAAAATAAATTTCGATTTGATAAATTTCGATTTTTTTTTGTTGTTGGCATAAAATTAATGGTTAGGACAATCAATGGCATATCTTCCATTTATCTAATAAAAGTTTGCAACTTTGTAGGCCTCTTCATCTTTAACATTACAAAAGTCCTACTAATGTTATAATATTCTCTCTCTCTCTCTCTCTCTCTCTCTCTCTCTCTCTCTCTCTCTCTCTCTCT
>LTAE01007797.1:0-21956 GCA_001647135.1 Pontederia paniculata | reverse complement strand
TAATTAGGATGTGTGTGATGGATTGGAGAGGATGAGTGATGTTATTCTCTTTTATTGTCGTTTTCTTAGACTTTAGCCTCCCGTTGTGCCTATCATGTCATTCTTGTGATGGAGTATTGTTGGACTCTCATTTTGGGCATTTGGCTTACTTATTTTTGATATGTTCGAATTAGATATTGATATGTGAGTCGGGCGTGGCCCATTATCTCTTTTGTATCTGTCGCATGGACGAGTTTTTAGCAAAGGTCATGCTGAAATTTTCGAAAAATTCTAGAGTTAATTAATTTTGAATCGTTGGTCTACTATATTTACTGTTATATTATTAAGTTCGAATTTGGATTAGTGAATGGTCGAAACAATCCTTTGCCGCACTCCGGGCGTCGGGTTTGGGGCGTGACACATCCACATTGAGAACAAGTAAGAAACATTAACTTCTCTATCAATAACTTTCTTATGACTTTACCTATGCTTTTCTTTGATGGCACTGTGAAAGTTCGTGATTCTTGCACATGGATTCTATTTATTTAAAGACGGCTAAGAAGTGTCTCTCGTTAGGTTCTGATATCTTAACTGTAACGCCCCCCAAATCCACACACTGCAACGTAGAAGAATACAGACTTGGAGATGCTATGACAATACTACTTTGACTTGACTTTGACCAAAAGACTAACTAAAAATATGTGGAAGTAATAACTTTAAAATAAAAATGCAATAAAATAGTCTAACAAGATAAAAGATCCTTTTACATTATTCCAATATTGAAAAGACATAATAAAATAATTGTAAAAACTAATTAGACTCACTATGTTGGACTCAGGTTAGACTCATAATGTGCAAACCTTCATATCACGAACACCTACATCACTAGTGCTATCACATATTCATCATTTCCCCCCTCGCCAACAGGGATCAAAAGCAAGGGAAAAATAGTATCCCATGAGCAATGAAAGCCAATATGTAACAACAATAATCAATAGAATAAAGCATATATTAAAACAATATTTGAAATAGATAATCTCAATAGTATCCTTTAATTTACTTTATCCTTTTCTTTACCTTTCAATTACCTTTACAGTAACTATAATTCAGTCATGGACCCATTAGTCGCACTATCAAGATGCGCAACAGTTGTAGTATACAGTTGGTCCATGTTAAGTTCTTTTTTTTCATTAGAAAGAACATAAGTCGCATCAAGATGCACAATAATCAGTATGTTCAAGCTCAGTATGTTCAAGCCCACTTTATTCTTTTTTTGTTATATTATCTTAATCATGACAATCAATATGTGAACCTTTACCAGGCACAATAAGATTCCGGTTGTCCCACTGCAGGCACGGCTAGCTAGGTTATGAATCAATAGCAATCAGGGTAAACCCCGCAATTATGATAAATTCTTAGAATCAAGGTAGAACCCTGCAATCAGGATAAAGTCCTGCAATCAGGGTAGAACCCTACAGTCAGGAATAAATCCTGTAGTCGAGATAAATCTCATAGTCAGTGGGGCCCTCCTCTTCATGCGGATAATTTCAATCACAAACATTAGCAGCTTTTAATGTTATATCATTAGTGGTGAAAATTAGGATAACCTTGGAAAACAATCATTAGGATTAGCAAGTAAGTGCTACAACCTCATGACATTCCGCTCCATCGAATTTTGGAGGCTATGAGAATGAATACTTCTCTCCCATAAACAAATCGTAACCGTCCTAAAATTATAATAAATGTCCTCACCTTGCATTAGTAAACACTATTTTCAAAATAAATAATTGATGGACAAAAAAAGTGTAAAAGATTAATAAACTATATTAAAATATGGTCTATTCTTCAGATCATGTTATTAGTCGTCTTACTAGTATGCATCTTCTTGTACAAGTATCAATAATTGACCTGACTTTGGCTCTCATATTCTTATAATAAATAATGTCGATGTTATATTATTATGAAACTAATGTGTAACTAATAAGAAATTTACCATGTGTTGTTTATGTTCTATAAATCCCACTAATCCTGCAGTGTGCTTTGATGATTTAGACATAATTGCGCTATTTATTTACCGTCATTGATAAATTTTTTTACTTTTCATAATTCCTACAAATAAGAAAAAAGTACAAAGTACTATTCTCAGAATAGAAAATACAAATATATTTTATACCTTTTACAACTTACCAATGCTCACATAACCGTGCCTGGCACGAGCACTGTCCATGCGCAGAGGCAGCGCCCGCGCCTGCGCTGGCCCTTCCTAGCACGTGTCGTGCCCGCATGGGAGCAGTCTGTGCATGTAAGCAATGCCACGGGGGGCACTACCCTAGCACACCCTAGCAAGAGTGGCGATCGTTGGCATAGGTGAAAAAGGGTGAGGGAAGAAGAAGAAGAAGAAGAAGAAGGCCAATATGGGGGAAGAAGGGAGGTCTTATTGACGTTGATCAGTTCCATTGACTGCAGTCGTTACGAAAACAACAACAAGAGTGAGCAGAGTAGCTCTTTTACAGGAAGGGGAAAGATTGAAATCAAGTGAGTCAAATTTTCTTCCGGATTAGTGAGCAGAATTTTACTCGCCAATTACTTGATAAATTGCTCGCTAAAAATGACGACAAAAATTTTTTTACAAAAAACTTACTCGCTAATTACTAGGTAAATTGCTAGCTATATTTAACTCATCAAAAATATTTTGGGGACAAATTACCCGCAAATATGTTTATTACATTAAACTTATAATAAAAATATTTTTTCACTTTTGGCGAGGAAAGCTTTGTTCACTAATCCTTCACAATATTGTTCGCTAATGACAAACAAATCAGCCTACTAGCCAATTGATCGTTGATTTGCTCAAAATTTTAGATTTATTTTAACATTTGTCGCTCTTAGATTGCTCGCCCGTTATTCTCAACTAGCGAGCAAAATTTGCTTGCATATAGGTATCTTTCAAGTCGTGCTTGTTGATATCCTAAGTTTTTCATTTTTTTTAACCCGTGCAACTATAAGTTTCACATCACTTACATTGCATTTGTGATTTACTAGTGTCTCCCAATTTATGCATCAGCCAATAGGCACATTATACTATTGTTAAACGAATACTTTGGTACTTCCAATAGGGGCTCCTAGTGTAATGCCCCCAAAATTTAAACTTTTTTGGGTGACATTATACATCATACACCATTGACTTGACTCTTGACTTTTCAGTCAAAAACAAAGCCACATCAGCGGAAGACTATACAATTTCAAAAAGTCTGCTATATTAAAATAAAATGCTAAATTAATCCAACATATAAGTCTGGACAACCTTATATAACATCATAATAGTGCTAAGGACTCTACATGAATAAATGAGTTTGAAGGTACAACTCAATAGCATCCTAATACATGCTAAACCTAAGACCAAATGATAACATGTGCAACTGCAAGCTGTCATGAGCATCGCATGTACACGCCACCGTCATCATCAAGAGTACCTAATTCCCTACAAGGTCCAGATGCAAGAGAGGTGAACCTCTCGTGAGCTAACGCCGAGTATGTAAGGCTCAAATAGGAATAAAAACAAAATATATTCGTTGCACAGGTATGGGAGATGACCGTGCAACTAGAACAGTGGTCACACATTAATTTGGAGTCACGCGGCCCGGGGTTTCACTATTTTGCCTGCAGCTACATCCCTTGTCCCCCTCATCATCCTCATTTTTCTTCCAATTTGTAATCAGTACATGAAGTCCCGCCAATTACATCTTTTATCTTTGATTACTATAATTACCTTATAGTGGGTACATCATCATCATAGTTAACAAACATACATCATGTCATGCTAAGGAACTTCTAGAGGGATCTCGTGAAATGGACTGCACCGGTGAACACGGCCCAGGTGTGGTCACCCAAAGACGGCCCGTGTTCGAAGAACACGGTCCATATTCCCTACTGGGTTCTGCACGCAACCCCGTTTCCAACGTCGGTCACATCCCGAAGAACACGATCTGCGCTGGGTATGTAGAGAAGTATTCCTGCAACGACGAACCCGAATCCGATAAGGCATCATCTTTGGCTAGGAGATCTGACACGGTCCGTGTTGTCCAACAAGGTCCGAGTTGTCCTCCAGCGCGGCAGCGGAAAAGATTAGGGTTCCATCGTAGAAGGCGCGTCGCCAGGCGCGATCCGTGCCGGCGAGCACAGCCTGAGTTCATCATCAAGAACGCGTGCCTGACGCGATCCACATCGACGAACGTGAGAGAAAAATGAATCCAGATCTGCAACGTCATGTACATAGAAAAAGGGCCACGCCATCGATCCAATCCTCGTCGGAGACACATCTAGAATTCGACGTCGGAATGAAGGAAGGCGCGCCGCCGAGCGTGATCCGCATCGGAGAACATGACCCATTTTCCGAGGAATACGGTCTGTGTCACCCTGCACCGAATGCGTCCCGTCGGCTGCATTTGAAAAAAATTAGAGATCTGAATTTAGATCTCCAAGAAACATCGATAGAAAATCCAGAAGATATTCATGTATCATGCATCATCATCGTAAAAGCCAAAAAACATGTTTCTCACTCATGGAGATGAGTTTCATGGAGGATTCCTAAGGAACCCCTACATACCTCATTTCCTGTAAGATCTGTGTTTAAACCTCAGCGTTCCTCCTCTCCTTACTGTTGTCCTACGCTGCCCGTGCATTCTCTTTCCTCTTGCACGATTCCCCAAGCAATGAGGAGATGAAGAACAATAATAAATCTTAAGAAAAGTCATGCCTTACCTAGGAGAGAAAACTTGAGGGAAGAAGGGATGACGGCTAGGGTAAAAAGAGAGGGGAGAGAAATATGATGTTTAGGTCTTATTTATAGGGCTTGGGTGAGAGAATTACTTAATTGCCCTTAGCTAATTTAATTAAAATTAAATTCTACTATAATTAGAATCTGAGTATCACATCATAAATCCTTTAGAATAAAATTCATCCTCTAATTTAGGTAAAGGTAGGAGTCTTACCAAATAAGTATGGAATCTCCCGGCGCATTTCTTCTTCTAGTTCTCATGTGGCTTGATGATGCATCCAAATCACTTTGACCATTGCCACCATCTTGTTCTTCATTCTTCTATTTGATAATCCAGAATTTCCACAGGATACTCAATATAAGTCAGATCATCTCTAATGTTGATCTCCTCTAACTAGATCACATTTGCGTCGTCATGATTGTACTCCTTGAGCATGGACACATGGAATACATTATGCACATGCCCGAAGGATGGGGGCAATGCCAATATGCATGCTCTGTCACCGATCATCTCTAGCACCTTGAATGGTCCAACATAACATGGATTGAGCTTTCCCTTCCGGCTAAACCGCATAACCCCTTTGGTCGGCAATGTTTTCATCATTACTCGGTCACCTATTTTGAAAATGTGGTATTTTCGTCCTTTGTCTGCATAGCTCTTTTGCCGGTCCTAGGTTGCTTTCATCCTTTCTCTGATCAGCTGGACTTTCTTTGCACAGTCTTCAATGAGAGCTGGTATGAGCAGTCTTTTTTATCCTACTTCATTCCAGCATGCCGGCGAGCGACATGGTCTACCATATAATGCCTTGAACGACGCCATCTGGATGGTTGCCTCGTAACTATTGTTGTATGAGAACTTGATCAGTGGGAGATGAGTATCCCAACTGCCCTTCCAATCGAGTGCACATGCTCTTAGCATATTCTCCACCGTTTGTATAGTGCGCTCCGTTTGTCCGTTCGTCTATGGGTGAAACGCCGTGCTGTAATTCAGCTCTGTCCCGAATGCCTCCTAGATGCCCTTCCAAAATTTGGATGTAAAACGAGGATCTCAGTCTGACATGATGGAAACGGGAATACCGTGTAGCCGAATAATCTCGTTTGTATATAGCTTCATTAAGCTCTCGATCATTTGCTTTGTCTTCATTGGCAGGAAATGTGCTGATTTNGACATGATGGAAACGGGAATACCGTGTAGCCGAATAATCTCGTTTGTATATAGCTTCATTAAGCTCTCGATCATTTGCTTTGTCTTCATTGGCAGGAAATGTGCTGATTTCGTTAGCCGGTCCACGATCACCCAAGTAGCATCGTATCATTTCTTTGTACGGGGAAGATCGGTGATGAAGTCCATCGAGATGTGCTCCCACTACCATTCTGGAATGCTGAGTGGCTGAAGAGTCCCATAAGGTCGCCAATGTTCGATCTTTACCTTTTGACAAATAAGACATCTAGAAACATAATTAGCTATTTCTCTTTTCATGTCCCTCCACCAGAAGCTTCGTTGTAGGTCCTTGTACATCTTGGTGCTGACAGGGTGGATGGCAATCTCCATCTTGTGGCATTCATCCAGCAGTTATCTACGTAATTCTTGGTTCTTGGAAACCCATAGACGACCTTTGTAACGAATTTCACCATCTAGAGAAATGTTGAAATCTGCATCTCCTTTCTCGCATAGCTTGACCATCTTTTGGTAGCATGCATCTGCTTGTTGAGCCCTAATAATCCTGCCCACCAGGTCAAGTTGCACTCCCATGTGAGTCATCATCAACAATCCTCGCTCTGTGAGCTTCGGATTCCACCGCACTATATTTTCCACCAGGTTCCATCTTCGTACTCAGACATGCGAGTCCACCGGCTTGTTTCCTACTCAAAGCGTCTGCAACTGCATTCGCCTTGTCAAGATGGTAGTTTATGGCAAACTCGTAGTCTTTGAGGAATTCCAGCCATCTTCTCTGCCTCATGTTCAGCTCCTTCTGTGAAAATACATACTTGAGGTTTTTGTAGTCGACGAAGACTTCAAATTTCTCACCATAAAGATAGTGCCTCTAGATCTTTAATGCGAACACGACCGTTGCAAGCTCCAAGTCGTGTGTAGGATAGCTCACATCGTGCTTTTTCAGCTATCTTGAAGCGTAGACCACCACCTTACCGTGTTGCATCAGTACGCATCTTAAACTTCTGCTGCATGCATAAGAGTACACCACATAACCTCCACTCCCAATGGGAATTGTGAGTATCGGCGCTGTGGTGAGCCTGTTATT
Source organism: Pontederia paniculata (assembly GCA_001647135.1). Taxonomy (NCBI): domain Eukaryota; kingdom Viridiplantae; phylum Streptophyta; class Magnoliopsida; order Commelinales; family Pontederiaceae; genus Pontederia; species Pontederia paniculata. Next base: position 14,939 of record LTAE01007797.1, on the reverse strand, counting down.
TAATTTTTGGAAGTTGTCTTCACATTCCGGTGTCCATTCATACTTCACTTCTTTCTTCATCAGGTTTGTCAGTGGAGAGGCTATCTTGGAAAGTTTCTGATTAACCGTCGGTAGTAGCCTGCTAGTCCGAGGAAACTCCTGATCTCTGTTGCATTCGTTGGTCATTCCCAGCTAGTCACAGCTTCTACTTTGGCTAGATATATAGAAATCTCATCCTTCGATATAATGTGTCCAAGAAACATAATCTGATCTAGCCAGAATTCGCACTTGGAGAATTTCGCATATAATGATGACTCCGTAAAGTCTCCAATACAATGCAAAGATGCTCCTTATGCTCTTATGGACTCAAGGAATAGATCAGTATGTCATCGATGAATACAATGACGAAATGGTCAAGATGTGGCTTGAAGACCCGATTCATAAGGTCCATGAATGCCGCTGGAGCATTAGTCAATGATGCGTGTTAATTATGCATATAAAATTTCTAGCAAGTGCACTAGTCGTATCAAGTAATAGTTCAACAGTGAGTTGAGTATCGATCCCACGAGGAATTCATTCTATCAATATCTAACACAATATTTTAATGAGACGGGTACATTAGTTTTGAAGAATTGATTGATTATAAAAATAAGATTAAATAATGGTAAAGATCTAACAATTAAGTGTCAGAATGATGACTTGAGCACTGGACTTGGATTAATAAATAAGAAAAAAATGAGTTTTAATAAATCAATTTAGGTTTTTAATCTTTCTCAAGAGAATTAGGTTTTACTGAAATTTAGATGTCCTATCCAGGATGCATCTACTAAATCAAATCTAATAAGATAATCGTTCCTATTCAGGATGACAACTCTCTTATTAGCATTTTGAATTGCATTAAGTTGTAAAACCAGATCGTTCATATCCAGGATGACATCAAATGTGACATGCAATGTATAAAGAATAAATATATTTCTAGATCTAAAGCCTTACAAATAAATCATTCTTATCCAAGATGATAGCTCATTCATAATTCATAAATCAATAAAACATTTCAGAAGAATTCAACAAAGCATGCGCAAGAGATTGAAAAATAACTTAAATTGATATTCACAAAATCTAGGGTTTCTCAGTTTCCCTTTTTACAATAAAAATCCTCCGAAAGAAAATAAATATAAAACATGGGAGTTCATCATCTGTATAGATAGGAGAAGATACAGGAATAATTACAAATAAAATAACACAGAATAATTACACCTTGGGATTATAGACGATCGTCAATCCTACAACATTTCGTTTCCTTCTTTAAGTTCTCCAATGCTCCAAGCATGGGAGTTTCTAGTCAATTGGGTCTGGGCTGATTAGCATGACGTGGCGCAGTATTGTTCTTCATCTCTTCCTTGTGGTTCCTCTCCAGCTCAGATGCTACTTCGGCCGCCTAGTCGATGGTGATGCAATTGCTTGCAATGGTCCCAACTCTAATCTAAGAGTTTAGGCCACGAACGAAGCGCATAGTGCTATCCTTCTCTCCTTCCTGCAGATTGGAGTACTTCTGTAGACGGATGAACTTGTTAATGTAAGCAATGACGTCCATGTTGCCCTGTTTCAGCCGCAGGAACTCCTCAGCTTTCTAGGATCTCTTGTAGGCAGGAAAATAGCGGGTGTTGAAGGCCTCCTTGAACTCCTTCCAGGTGATGGTGTCTTTGTTCAGCGAACTTGGTGATCTTGATAGTGTCCCACCAGTCCTTGGCATCTTCACTTAGACGGTTGACCGCATAGACGATCTTCCTTGCTTCAGCACATTCCATTTCCTGAAATGTTTCTTCCATCTTTTGCATCCACTTCTCAACACGTTCAAAGTTGTCCGTCCCATTGGATTCAGGAGGGTGCAACTTAAGGAACTACTAGATAGTGTCCTTAGAGTTCACAGTTGGCTCCTGGTCCTGAGTGGTCCGTCATGTATTGCCACTAGCTAGATTTCCTTCTTGACTAGAAGCCCTAGTATTAGCCAACTACAATTTCATCAACACATAGGGTGATTAGCCTACATCATTATCATAAAAATTAATTGGTTTCACATACTTACTTGATGGTGTGACGGCTACACATGACAATTGCACATAGACTTAACATCCTACATTCTAAGGAGGACAAAAGGTTCCTAACGTTAGGCTCTGATACCTAAATGTAACGCCCCTAAAATTTAAACTTTTTTGGGTGACATTACACATCATACACCATTGACTTGACTCTTGACTTTTCGGTCAAGAACTAAGCCACATCAGCGGAAGACTATACAATTTCAAAAAGTTTGCTATATTAAAATAAAATACTAAATTAATCCAACATACAAGTTTGGACAACCTGATATAACATCATAATAATGGTAAGGACTCAACATGAATAAATGAGTTTGAAGGTACAACTCAATATCATCCTAATAAATTCTCAACCTAAGACCAGAAGATAACATGTGCACCTTCAAACTGTCATGAGCATCGCACGTGCACGCCACCATCATCATCAAGAGTACCTAATTCCCTACAGGGTCCAGATGCAGGAGAGACGAACCTCTCGTGAGCTAACGCCCAATATGTAAGGCTCAAAGAGGGAAAAAAATAAAATAGAATAATAAATCATGCTTGAGAGAAATATCATAAAAGACATAAAAATTATTATTCATAAGCATCATCATTATCTTCTTTTATTGTTAACATCATCATCATCATCATCATATTGTGAAGAGCTCTTTATTAGTTTAAGGGATCCCCATGTACTTTCATGTTGCGTGACATCAGTGGTTGTGCAGGACAACGAGCATATTCGTTGCACAGGTATGGGAGAAGACCATGCAACTGAAACAGTGGTCACGCGGCCCGGGATTTCACTGTTTTGCCTGCAGCTACACCCCCTGTCCCCCTCATCATCCTCCTTTTTCTCCCGATTCGCAATCAGTACATGAAGTCCCACCAATTACATGATTACTATAATTACCTTATAGTGGGTACATCATCATCATAGTTAACAAACATACATCATGTCATGCTAAGGAACTTCTAGAGGGATCTCGTGAAACGGACCACATCGGTGAACACGCTCGTGTTCGAAGAACACAGTCCGTATTCCCTACCGGGTTCTGCGTGCAACACCGTTTCCAATGTCGGCCGCGTCCCGAAGAACGCGGTCGACACTAGGACTGTAGAGAAGTATTCCGGCAGTGATGAACCTGAATACGATGCCTAACGCGGTCGACACTAGGACTGTAGAGAAGTATTCCGGCAGTGATGAACCCGAATACGATAAGGCATCGTCTTCGGGTAGGAGATCTGACACGGTCCGTGTTGTCCAACACGGTCCGAGTTGTCCTCCACTGCAGTGGCATAAACGATTAGGGTTCCCTCGTAGAAGGTGCGTCGCCAGGCGCGATCCGTGCCGACGAGCAAGGCATGAGTTCTCATCAAGAACGCGCTGCCTGACGTGATCCGTGTCAACGAACGCGAGAGAAAAAGGAATCCAGATTTGCGACGTCATGTACGTAGAAAAAGGGCCACGCCATCGATCCGATCCGCGTCGGAGACACAGCCAGAATTCGACTTCGGCATGAAGGAGGGGCGCGCCGTCAGGCGCGATCCGCATCGGAGAACACGGCCCGTTTTCCGAGGAATACGGTCTGTGTCACCCTCCATTGAACGCGTCCCGTCGGCTGCATATGAAAATTGGAGATATGAGATTTAGATCTCCAAGAAACATCGATAGAAAATTCAGAAGATATTCATATATCACGCATCATCATCATAAAAGCCAAAAACCATGTTTCTCATATAGATGAGTTTCATGGAGGATTCTTAAGGACCCCCCTATATACCTCGTTTTCTATAAGATCATCGTCGTTCCTCCTTCTCCTTACTGTTGTCCTACGCTCCCCGTGCATTCTATTTTCTCTAGCACGAATCCCCAAGCAATGAGGAGATGAGGAACAATAATAAATTTTAAGAAAAGTCATGCCTTACCTAGGAGAGAAAACTTGAGGGAAGAAGAGATGAGGGCTAGGGTAAAAAGAGGGGGGAGAGAAATCTAAGGTTTAAGTCTTATTTATAGGGCTTGGGTGAGAGAATTACCTTTTTTCCCTTAGTTAATTTAATTAAAATCAAATTTTACTCTAATTAGAATCCGGATGTCTCACCTAGTCTCCATTTCAGATGATCAAGCACCAACAACCTTTTAGCCCTTTGCGATGCAAATTGGGCTGATAGTCTATATGATCGAAATTCTATGACTGAATGTACATAATTTAAATGTTGGTTAGCTAAAAACCAAAAAAATAATAATATCGTCAACTGAATCCGAATATAAGGTAATTGAGAATGACACTGCAAAACACAATTTCGAAAATAGAAGCTTTGACTCCTGACCGAAGACGCATCGCACTTAGAGGAGAGGACGGTCAATGCAACTGAGTCTTCCACCATAATGGCTTTACCTTGTCAACGCATAATTATTGTCTGCATGACCGGTGAATATATATTAGACTTTTTCTATACTTTTAAAGAAAGTGAATATTACTTTCTATTTTATACGCTTCAATTTGAAGTTGCGACAACACTCACTAGAAACGTTAATAGTTTAATGACTTAAATTTTCGTAATTACAACAACGGTAATAAGAAAATTAACAATCAATTAAGTCAACTTACTCAGTAGAAATTACATAATGATTTAATGTTTTAAGAAGATTAACAATCAATTTCGTCAAATTGAAGCATTTTGATCGTGAAAGTTTTTTATCATTCTCATCACTTGTGTTCTCAACGTCAAGTTGAAGAAGAAACTTCGAAATTTTTTAACTTGTACTTCATATATATTTTTAACTGTAGCTTACAGTCACTTTTCCGTTAGTGACTTCACAGTCACTTTTTGATGTGCTTCCACTAGTAAATGCTGGTTGAAGTGGTCAAGTCCTCAAGTTGCACATAGTGCATGGGAATTGCAGTGGCTTCGACAAGTCCTCCCGTTTACATAGTACACTGAATTTTGTATAAAAATTTACAGTCTCGAATACAAACTAAATTATATAGAGAATAATAACCTTTTTTAACACATAGGTCCAACTTATACGCTGTTGAAAATTAGGTATGAACTCAATTGTTCGAATCCAGTTAATCCTCTGCCGGCTCCACACGCATTCAGCCCCTTCTCTCTCTATATGTATATAGATCGACAGCCAAAGCAAGCAAACCAAGCTATATACAATGGAGAACGTCTTCCTTGCCTTGCTCTTAGCTGCTTTGTTCTGTGCCTCCAGCGCCCGAGGGCTCGTGGAGAAGCCGGAGAAAGCCAACATAGAGGACCAGAAGAGGCAAGACGTTGGCTATGGAGGCGGCTACGGCAGTGGCTATGGAAATTGGCCGCCCTCTCCCCAACGTAATGCTGGCGCCGGCTCCGGCAGTGGTTATGGCGGTAGTGGCGGAGGCAATGGTTATGGCGGTAGCGGCGGAGGCAATGATTATGGTGGTAGCAGCGGCGGAGGCAGTGGTTATGGCAGTAGCGGCAGGGGCGGAGGCGGTGGTGGCAACTATGGAGATTCGCCGCCCTCTCCGACGTAATGTTCGCCGGCTACCGTGGAAGTGCCCCTACTAGTCGTTATGGTGGTTATTATGGCGCTGGCAATGGAAACTCTTAAGATGTTGCATTATTATGGATTTTGTCGTTCTTTGGAGTATTAATATGCATCTTTTGGAAGAACATAATATATCATCATAAAAAGAATACAAGTACTGCTACGTACCAAGTAGATAGATAATTTGAAAGGACTAGTGGAATGCATGTCATGGTTGAAATTTGTTAATCCAGTTACTTTGAACGAAAATAGTTTTATTCCAAGTAGAAAAACTGCATTGGCAAATGCTGTACTTGGTTGAATTAAACTTGGAGCGAAAATGAATTGCTGCAATTCGATCACCACGTAATAGCGATGGAAAGGAATTATATTGGAAATGGGAAGTCATATGAGACTTATCAGTGGCCTCTGCATGTAAAACACTGACCTCATCTTCTTGGCATCGAAAAGAGCCTATTTGGGACAGTATCTAGAATTGAGATTGATCGCAACGCATCCATAAAGCAATCTTTATGGCGGGGTGATGCATGCTCGTTTTCTCACAAACTCATGTAGTGAGACGATCGCTCACAAACTCAGATCCTTTGTCCGTTTTGTGTGAATGGAAGTGACAGTCTTACATGCATATTAAGGGATTATCCTGAGGAGAGAGAAGTATGGTGCAGGGTTGTTGAACTTTAGACTTTAAGTAAAATCATTTTTTGATATCGTGTCAAAAAATCATTGTTAAGTGTATCAAACAAAGATGATTTTAATATAGGTAATATACTATAATCATGAGATAAACCTTTTTATTTAAACTTTATTCTTAAACAATAAGCTAAATATTATTTTTTTTAACATAATTGTATTATATAAAATTATAAGTTGTATAGATTTATGTAGATTCATATTGAATTCTATGAATTTGATTACAAAAGTTTTAACGTTTATGTTTATATTAGTATTTTATTAAAAAAAATAAAAAATAATTTCAAAGTTTAACGAGCTTGGTGCGGTCTGCTTCTGGAGTATATATCATCTTTCTTCTTCTCTTCCTCCTCGAGAATGGTTTTTCTTAAACTTGACGCTATTCCAAACCACTCAAGAATGGTCCTTTGTTTTTGGCGTTAGCTGTGGGCAGCTATTGCAATGGAGAAATCGGAGAATATTCGATGCTCCCACACAACCAATGTGCCACTGTCATAGGAAAGTGAAACATATGGCTAACTTCAAATCTAGTGAAGGTAGCTTGAGCTAAAAAGAGATTGAGAGAGATAGAGTGTTTAGTTAGAAAAAAAACTCCGGGGATGGATAAAGTTGAAGTCAAATAGCGCGTCTAATAATTCAAGTTTGAGCTTTAAATTTATTCATTTAGTTAAGATTTATTTTTATTATTTTCGTTGAAATATTAGATTAGTCGAATGCTAAAAAGGGATTTTACTCTTGACCAAAAAAAAAATGACGCGGCTTCGAGAAATTGTGGTAGGAATGCTCGTGATAGGTAGAGAAAAAGGTTTGCAAGGGTTAGCATCGTCTGAATTGTGGGGCTAAAAAAAAGATCGGAAATGGCTCGTTCGATGGGATTATCCAAAATTATCGGCCTTTCCCAACTTTTGGTTAAACCGTAGCAAGATTTTGCCATTTTTGTTTACATTAATTTTATTTTTAGTATCAAATGACAACTTCGTTGGTCAAAGAGAGAAACTTTCTTGATGAGTTTTCAAACTTCTCAATTTTAACTTTGGTGTAATTTGTTTGAAAAAAGAAATATAAATTATTAAAATATATATTCTAGAATTAGAATTTTTTTTTGAAACAGAACTGAAAGATATTATCTAGGAAATAAAAAAACGAAATATGAGGGTATATATTGTTTTAAATCATGTATCGATGCTGGAGCCTAGCTTACTGCTACAATCAAGAATCTCAAAATCAACGTTAAGTGGTAAGCATTAAGATTTTGGTTTCGAACCAACTCAAAATATTTTTTCTACTTTAAACTTTTTTCATATTCTCAAAATTATCTTTTTCAAGAGAATATATTATTTTTCAAAAGTTCACGACTTCACCAACTTTGGATAATGAAGTTTAGAAATTTATTTATTTTCTAAAAGGATTTTTAGAAAGAAACCAAAAACATAAAAAGTTTGAACTAATTAAACTGGAAGTGCGCGGGTGTTCGTGGGCCAACTTTGGGTTGTTGGGCCATGTGCGTCTAAGTGCGTTAATTTTTCTTTTATTTTAATGAAAAACGAAAATATGTAAAACTGAAGCAAAACAATTATCTCATTTGAAAAATAAATAAATAAATGAAACTAAAAGATGTAAATTTTTATAATAGAGAAAATAAAAAAATACAATGATATATTTTCCTTTTTACTATTTTTTAATAGAGAAAATAAAAATAATAATACAATAATACACGTTGGTCAAATTACTATCTTGAAAATTGTTTTTTTAAGGGAAAAAGAGAAGAAGGATCGTTCATTGTTGAAGGAGCTAAGAATACTAATTAATTAAGATAAATATGGCATGTTTCCATCCAATTAATACTCTGCAGGTTCCACATTGTATGATCTAGATGGCATCAAGAGGGGGGTTGAATTGGTGTATTAAAAACTTTTACTCTAAATTATATTTATGCAACGAACATTATCACAGATTTAGAGTAAGTAAATAGATGCACAGAAAGAGACAAACACAAGCAGATTTGTTGACGAGGTTCGATTGAACTCCTGGTCTACATCTCCGCTCCGATCTTCTCAAACTCGAGATCTCCGTAGATCACTAAACTCCATTTTCAAGGGTGAAGACTCTCTTACAACTTATCTCTCCTTTCTTTTCTTTTAAGGGTAAGGAGAAAACCTCTTACAATTGAGCTCACTCTTGAACACTCAATTTACTTTCTTCTATTCTGAATTCTCACTAGAATACTCAGAAGGAGGAACTAAGACTTTTACTCAAGATTATAAGTTCGCTAAATAATTTGCCAAAGTTATCTCCCAAGACTCTTGGGACTATACTTTATACTCTTACATAAACGACATAATTTCTCTCACAGAAAACTAGTCGTTAATGCATGTACAGTATTCGTCACCTACTCCTCGATCGCTCGCTTCAGCTTCAGTGGCCGACCGCTGCATTGGTGAAGTCACCCATCAATAATGTTGTATGGTGCTTTGGTGGTCCACCGCTCACCTTCGGACGTCCGCAATCATAGTCTCGGACGACCTTTGTCCTCGTCAGGTGTCGTCGGCTATTCATATTCGGACGACCTTTCTTTCTTTACTCCTACTTTTGTACTCAACTGGTCGTCCACTGACTCTTAAGCTTTTGGATGACCTTTTTCTTTATCGAGAATACTCTGGTCGTCAGCTCAAATCTTCGGATGACCTCTCTTTACTTGTACATTTTTTTGGTCGTCCACTATTCTAACTTTCAAGTTCTTGGGCGACCTAACTTTCTATCTGAGGTTCTTTGGTCGTCCACTGCTTCTTCCCTGAAAACTTCGGACGACCTTTCCTACCTTCATTGAAAAATAACTTTTCTCTTTCGCTTTATAAGGCGTCCACTTAACCTTGGAGTGCTCGTTCTTCAACCTTTGTATTATTTACTTCGAACCTTCGTTGGCCATTTCTTTTCGCTGGGTGACCTTTCCTGCTCGACTGTGTCTTTGATCGTCCATCATTCATCCTCGGTCGATCATTCAGTACTTTGCTTCATATCTTCAGTCTCTACTCCATATTTTGGTCGACCTTGTCACATCCTTAGGATGACCGCTTCATGCTTAGGATTTTTCTTCAAGTCTTCTCAGTGCATAGGTCGTCAACTTCCCGACTTTGGTCGACCTATTTCTGACTGAACATAAAAATCTTGTCTTTTACAGAACAAATCAAAGATCATCGGTGTAAACTAAGCTTCCTCACAAATTTGTGATCACCAAAATAATCTCGGGATCCTAGATTCAACACACATATGTTCTGCTAATAACCCCCTCTATGAGCTAACACCCCTCCCACAAATAGACCTCTATGAGATATTCCTTGCTTTGCTCCTAGCTGCCCTGTTCTGTGCCGCCGGCGCCCGAGGGCTCATTGAGGAGCTGGAGAAGGCGAACATGGACGACCAAAAGAGCCAAGGTGGCAAATATGGAGATTGGCCACCCTGCCCCGAACGTGGCTCCACCCGCTACGTAGGATATGGCGGTAGCGGCACCGGATATGGCGGTAGAGGCAGTTATGGCAATTATGGAGGTTCGTCGCCTCCCCGACATGGTGTTGGCGCCGGCTATGGTGGAAGTGCCCTTACAGGTGGTTATGGTGGTGGCAACAGAAATCCTTAGGCTTCGTTTGGATGTTTACTGATGAAGGGATGATGATGGATAGGTTCAAGATGGTTAAGAAAGACTGAAAATTTATGGGTTGAGGAAGGTTATTGTAACCTATGTTTGGATAAAAATAAATAATACCGGATGACATTAACCAATATTTTGTTTGGATAAAAAATTAAGAGATAGATAGAGAAGGATAATTTTGTTAAAAAGCTTCTTTTACCCTTTTGAATTGAGGAATGATGCTTATGTATCGATAAATTATAAATTAGAGAATCAATATTTTACATACCACGTACAAGAACTTTAGAATTTTTGCTTGCGTGCATTTAGATGAATGATAAAAATGATTTAAACTAGTAAACGAGACTGGAGTAAGTTTGGAATAAAAAGTCTAACCCATCCAATTCCACCAAATCGGTAGAATGGAAAAATGGTAGCTTTAAGGGTTGCCATAATCCTTCATAACCTTTATATCATCAAAAAATAATATATCCAAACGTGAGTTATAATAACCCTTCTCAATCCATCCATTAGTAACCCTCCACATCCACCCATAACCCGTCATCCAAACGAGTCCTTAAGATGTTACATTGTAATGGTGGTGGTCGTTCCTTGGAGTCTTATATGCTATAGGTGCATGTCTTTATAATATCAATATGATCTCTAATGTTTTTGTTTTAGTATTTCATTAAAAAATAATAATATGATGTTAATCCACGGATGATTTAATTATGTGATTTCTTTCAAAAGAAAAATTCAAAAATTAGTATTTATTTGAAAGACCAATAAAATTATTACGATTTTATTTTTCTTCGTCGCCATTTGAAATTTTGTGATTTGAAGGATCGTTTTAAAAAATTGAATGACATTAAGATTTGCTCGTTGCACGCTGAATTTTTTCTTTAACGCAAGGAACCATAAGTATTACATATTATTATACTCTACTTAAATATCTTTGGGAGGAGTTATCAATGACAGTTCCAGATTTATTTGCAATAGATCAAGTCAAAGATTATTTAGAGTATGTTTTGCAACAAAAACTGTATAAGTTTCTGATGGCCTTAGCAATTCATATGCACGGTCTCGATCACAAATCTTGATGATGAATCCACTCCCTACAATCAATCAGGCTTACTCCTTATTAGTTGAATAAGATCAAAAGAAATAGTTATCAAATGGAACTTTTTTTTTATTCAGAAATTATCAGATTAGATCGCCTTCTTTGGTGCAAAGCCCTCTCAGAATCTTGGAAAATAGGAATGTGATTATAGTATAATTTGTAATTATTGTCAAAAACTTGGACACAAGAAGAATCAATGTTATAGGCTGATAGGATTCCCTCCTTAATTTCAAGTTAACAAGAATAGGAATATGGGTTGTTCAAATGATGCTGCAATTGTAGAATCTTCTACTAGTGGAAGTAGCAATTCTTTTGAAAACTCTACTAGAAGTAGTGAGCATTCTACACTCACAGATGAACAATATCAAGAGATTTTGAAGATTATCAATAAGGAAAAAAAACAGCTATGACAATTCAAACCTCAGCGAATATGACATGTAAATAAGGTTGTTTAAATAATAATGATAAAGGAATTTGGATAATTGATATTGGGGCATCCAATCATATGACAACCAATTTACATTGGTTAATATATGTCCTAAAATTTCTTTGTGCAAGTTTTGTTACCATGCCAAATGGTAATGAGTCTCTAGTCACTCATAGAGGATCTTTTATGCTGGAGTCCAAAAATAAACTAACTAATGTACTATATATTTCAGATTTCAAATATAATTTAATATCTCTTTCACAGCTAACAAAGAATTTGAATTAACTTTCTTTCTTGAATTTTGTATACTTCAGGAGACAAGTGAAGTGGGAAGGTCAACCTGATTGGTGAGGAGAAAATTAGACTTTATCTTTTGAGGAAGTCATGGAGGTTAATGCTTCACAACTTGTAGCATATGTCGTCATCCTTGTGGCATATTGAGGTAATTGCGAATGACACTACAAAATTCAATTTCAAAGAGATAAGCTTCTACCATATTGAGTCTTCAACCACGTCGCACTTGAGGAGGATGCAACTGAGTCTTTCACCATATTGCCTCTACCACGTCATGATAGACATGGTGAAAATATATTAGACTCTTTCTGTAATTTTAAAAGAAGAAAAAAATGGAGGTGTTCCCTACTTTATGTAGGGAGCATCATGCTATCTATATTTTTAATCATAAGATGCTTAATCTATATGAATAAATTTATGAGAGAGCAAAAAAGTAGGAGAAAGAAAATTTAACTTCCACCATAAATTTAGCATTCTACGGTTGAAGATGTAGGTTATATGATGCTCCCTACATAACTACGGAGCACCTACATTAAACCCTTTAAAGAATTAAAGTGAAATTACTTTTTATTTTATACGTTCAATTTGAAGTTGTGACGACACTCACTAGAAACATTAATAATTAATGAATTACATTTTGGTAATTACAAAAGAATATTAAGAAAATTAACAATTAATTTAGTCAAATTACCAAGCAGAAATAACATTAATGATTTAATCGTCTAAATTTTGATAATTACACCATCGATCTTAAGAAGATTAACAATCAGTTTCGCCAAATTGAAGCATTTTAATCGTGAAAGTTTCTTTTATCATTCTTTTTTTTAAAGAAAAAGAACATTAATCATTGATATAATTTGAAGAGTTTGGGTACAAAAATCTGACGATACCCGGAGGATGGTTTTCCTCCCCAAAAGAATCACTGTGCAATTTCCTGCCAAAAGAAGCTAGATAATCCGCTGCCACATTTGCATTATGATTAATATGATTACAGACAGAAGTTTCAAATTGATTGATCAGCAGCCAAATGTCTTCAAAGATGCTCCTCAGGCGCCAAGGACAAGGGTTTTTCCTGTTAATGATAACAATAGCCACATTGGAATCTGATTTAACTATATCTTTCTTATTCCTAGCCGTCGACAGCTGAAAAGTCCTTGTCGAATACTCAAGACTTATGCTTCCAAAATAGAACTAAATTTTCTACGATATGCACCTGTACATATAAAAGTAGTATCAGTTTGAATATAAATCCTGCTCCCCCGCCTCACTTGGGTTCACAAAGGAACCATCCAAGTTCATTTTGAACCAGGATTGAGGCGAGGGCTCCCAACGTACCAAGGAAAGGTTCGTTAGGGAAGTCCCCTCAGCAGTATGGATCGGGTGTAGCTCATGAAAGCTATCCATAACCCGATTCCATACCACTTATGCGGTTGCTTGGCAAGAGCTAAAATGGGCATCGTTACGCATCCTCCAGATCCCTCAAAGTGTTAAGGAAAATAAAATTAGAAACTGAGAACGGGAATAGGAATTTAAAATGTTACCCTCATGTACCCAATCCCCCACTGCCCATGTATGAAAAAAAGAGAATTGAAAACCGATAGCAGCTTGGAAGAGGTTCTAGATTTGTAGTTAAAGGGAGCAGTCAAAAAATAGATGAGAGTTTGTTTCTAGAGCAGAACCACAGATAGAGCAGCAAGGACTAATACTGTTAATTACTTTAAATAGCATATCTTTTGTTGAAAGTCTATTATGTGCTAGTTTCCACAAAAACATTTGTATTTTTGGGGGAATTTTGATGCGCCATATTAATCTCCAACCAAGCCATCCTTCAGAACGTGGCGGAATTGGGGGCCTGCTAATAAAGTTATAGACAAATTTAGCATTTGGGATACCAGTTTGGTCAGGTTCCCAGATCCATGTATCATCATAGGGGAAAGCAGGTATTTGTATAGAAATATTTTTTTTTCACTAAACAAGGAGCAAAGCAATATCTAAGCATGTTTATATTCCATTCAGACTGAGAGATAAAATCATAAACCATCATATCAGCAACTGAAGAGTGAACATTTACATAAGTTGGCATTTAATTAATAGGAGTGTTAAAGAGTCATGGATCTTTGTATGCATGTGTACTACCTACATTACCAATTTGCTTTCATAGGCCTAATTCAATTTTGTCCAACACCTGTAGAAGTAATCGCCAACTCCATGCAATTTTAATGGGAAAGTGGAAAGATATCATAGACTAGGGGTGTGGAATACCATATTTTTGGGTTATGAGAGCAACAAAAAGATTAGAGTTCTGATTTAGAATAGTCATTACTCTTTTAGCTAGCTGGGCAGTTTTAATGTGTTGTAGACTCCTAATGCCCAAGCCCCCATCTTGCTTAGCCAACTGAACTGTGTTCCAACTAATGAGGTGCATGCCATGTTTTTCACCAGAAGAGGACCACAGAAACCCTCTTGATAATCTTTCTAAAGATTCAATAAAACCAGATGTGATGTATATTGAGCTTAAAGAATAATTTGGTGTTGAATCTAGGATCCCGAAAATGTTTTGATGATCACAAATTTGTAAGGGAACTTAGTTTGAACTAATGAACTTGCTGAGCTGATTTCTAAAGCAGGATATTCAGGTTCAAAATATGAAAGGTTGACCAAAGTTAAAGAACGAACGACCTATGCACATAGAAGACATATCATAAGAACTTCATGTGTGCAGTGGTCGTCCTAAACATTTGAAGTGGTCGACCAATATTGAAGGAGAATGCATGTGAAGAGGAGTCAGAGTTTGATCGGTCGACCAAAGATATAGAGAGAACGACCGAAGAGAAGGGCTGAATAGGAGAGGTCGTCCGATAAAGAGCAGTGGGCGACCGAAGGTATCACACTTACAATCGAAGGATGGAGAACGGGCGGTCTAAGGAGAAGTAGATGCCCAGTGAAGACTTAGTCGAAGAAGGGTCTTGACTAAGCAGAGGAGAGGTCATCCAAAGTTTAAGAGCGGACGACCAAAGATCTGAGGATGAAGGCAATGGATGTCCAAAGGGCTCAGGGTGGAGATAGTGGACGATCAGAATATTGCCAAGGCTGGAGTGGACGTCCGAAGGACCTAAGTGTAGAAGCAGCGGACGGCCAAGGAAGATTGCAGACAAGAGATTGGTCGACCGCAAGTGAAGTACGGACGA